>CAUYQU010069861.1:0-13753 GCA_963574635.1 Cheracebus regulus
TGCCATTCACAATTGCTACAAAGAGAATAAAATACCTAGGAATACAACTAACAAGGAACATAAAGGACCTCTTCAAGGAGAACTACAAACCACTGCTCAACGAAATAAGAGAGGACACAAACAGATGGAGAAACATTCCATATTCATGGTTAGGAAGAATAAATATCATGAAAATGGCCATAGTGCCCAAAGTAATTTGCAGATTCAACACTATCCCCATCAAGCTACCAATGACCTTCTTCACAGAACTAGAAAAAAACCACCTTAAACTTCACATGGAACCAAAAGAGCCTGTATAGCCAAATCAGTTCTAAGCAGAAAGAACAACGTGGGAGGAATCACACTACTTGATTTCAAACTATACTACAATGCTACAGTAATCAAAACAGCATGGTACTGGTACCAAAACAGAGATATGGACCAATGGAACAGAACGGAGGCATCAGAGGCAATACCACATATCTACAACCATCTGATCTTTGACAAACCTTACAAAAACAAGCGATGGGGGGAAAGGAGTCCCTGTTTAATAAATGGTGTTGGGAAAACTGGCTAGCCATGTGCAGAAAGCAGAAACTGGACCCCTTCCCGACACCTTACACAAAATTAACTCCAGATGGATTAAAGACTTAAACATAAGACCTAACACCATAAAAACCCTAGAAGAAAACCTAGGTAAAACCATTCAGGACAAAGGCATAGGCAAGAACTTCATGACTAAAACACCAAAAGCATTGGCAACAAAAGCCAAAATAGACAAATGGGACCTAATCAAACTCCACAGCTTCTGCACAGCAAAAGAAACCATCATTAGAGTGAATCGACAACCAACAGAATGGGAAAACATTTTTGCAATCTACCCATCTGACAAAGGGCTAATATCCAGAATCTACAAAGAACTCAAACAGATTTACAAGAAAAAAACAAACAAGCCCATTCAAAAGTGGGCATAGGATATGAACAGACACTTTACAAAAGAGGACATACATGAGGCCAACAAACATATGAAAAAATGCTCATCGTCACTGGTCATTAGAGAAATGCAAATCAAAACTACATTGAGATACCATCTCACCCCAGTTAGAATGGCGATCATTAAAAAATTGGGAGACAACAGATGCTGGAGAGGATGTGGAGAAATAGGAACACTTTTACACTGTTGGTGGGAGTGTAAATTAGTTCAAGTATTGTGGAAGGCAGTGTGGCGATTCCTCAAAGACCTAGAAGTAGAAATTCCATTTGACCCAGCAATCCCATTACTGGGTATATATCTAAAGGATTATAAGTCGTTCTAATATAAGGACACATGCACACGCATGTTCATTGCAGCACTGTTTACAATAGCAAAGACTTGGAACCAACCCAAATGCCCATCGATGATAGACTGGACAGGGAAAATGTGGCACATATACACCATGGAATACTATGCAGCCATAAAAAATGACGAGTTGCTGTCCTTTGTAGGGACATAGATGAACCTGGAAACCATCATTCTCAGCAAACTGACACAAGAACAGAAAATCAAACACCGCATGTTCTTACTCATAGGTGGGTGTTGAACAATGAGAACTCAGGGACACAGGGAGGGGAGCATCACACACTGGGGTCTTTCAGGGGGAAATAGGGGAGGGACAGTGGAGGTGGGGGGTTTGGGAGAGATAGCATGGGGAGAAATGCCAGATATAGGTGATGGGGAAGAAGGCAGCTAATCACACTGCCATGTCTGTACCTATGCAACAATCTTGCATGTTTTTCACATGTATCCCAAAACCTAAAATGCAAAAAAAAAAGAATGATATAAAAATATTTTGCACAACTGTACAACATGCTTGTGTTTTAAGCTAAATGTTATAAAATAGTAAACAAGCCTTTAGAAATCAAAGTTTATAAAATTAAAATGTTACAATAAAGACCATTCATTATTGAAGAGAAAAATGTTCTTTTATAAATTTAGTGTAACCTATGTGTACAGTGTTTTTAAAGCCTGCAGTAGTGTACATAATTTCCTAGGCATTCACATTCACTCTCCACTCACTCATTAACTCACCCAGAGCAACTTCCAGTCCCAAAAGCTTCGTGCATGGTAAGTGCCTATAAATGTGTACCATGTTTATCTTTTTTTAGACTGTATTGTTAGGAACCTTTTATATGTTTAGATATGTTTATATGCAAAAATACTAACCATTGTGTTGCAAAAGCCTCTAGTATTCAGTGCAGTTACATGCTGTATAGGTTTGTAGCCTAGGAGCAATAGGCTATACCGTATATATATATACACTGCATATATGTAGCCATATAGTGGGCAATAGACCATTTAGATTTCTGAAATACACTCTATCAAGTTTGCACAAAGATGACATTGCTGATGATACATTTCTTAGAACATATTCCCATATTAAGTGATACATGACCATATATGCACAATAAAACCATCACTACCATTAAGGGAACGAACATCTCATTACCCCCAAAAGGTGCCTACTGTCACTTTATAGGCACTCATTCACATCCCTCTTTGTACCATCCACCCCAGAAAATAACTGAACTCCTTCCTGTCATCATAGTTTAGATTGTGTTTTGTAAAAATTTTTATATAAACAGAATCATACAATGTGTACTCCATTTTGTCTGGCTTCCTTCATTCAGCAAAATTATTCTCAGATTAATCTGTTGTTGGATGTTTTATTTAATGTATTTTTATCCCTGAAGAATATTCCACTGTGTGAATATACAAAAGTATGTTTATCCATTTCCCTGCCAATGAATATGTAGATCAGTTCTGGTTTTTGACTGCTGTAAATAAAGTTGTCATGAATATTCATGGACAAGTCTTTGTGCGGTCATATGTTATAATTTCTCTTGGGCAAACAACTAGGAGTACAATGACTGGGTCACAGGATAGATGAATGCTTCAATTTGGGAGAAACTTCAAATAGCTTTCCTAAGCAACTGTATCATTTTACATTCCTACCATCAGTGTATGAATGTTCAACTTGCTTCATAAAAAGATTACTTTTAAATTCAGGCTTCCACTGGGAAATTATTTTTACAACCAAAAGGAGGAGAGTGAAACTATCATTTATTTAGAATATGAATTCTGTTGTTGATTGGTGGAGTGTTCCATAAATGTTCATTGCATGCTGTTGTTGAAGCTCTCATTCAAGTCTACAATAAGCTTACTTATTTTTAATTTTGGTTCTATCAATTATTGAGAAAGGGTTATTAATATCTTTAACTATAAATGCTGGTTTGTCTATTTTTCTATGCAGTTTTTATTAATTTTCTATTGCTGCCATAACATTACCACATACTTTAAAGGCTTCGGAAACAACACAAATGTGTTATCTCATTTTCCTGTATATCAGTATTCCAGTTTGGCTTGGCAAGTTTTTCTGCTCTAGGTTTCACAATGTGGAAATAATGTTGTCAATCAAATAGGGCTCTTTGGGAGATTTTAGGGGAAAAAAATCACCTGAAGACTATTTAGTTTGTTGGCTAAATTTAATTCCTTGTGTTTGTAGAACTAGGTTCCCAAATTTCTTGCTGGCTTTCTGCAAAGAACTATATTTTGGACCCGGAGACTACCCATACTCCTTCTTATGTTTTGTAGGCTGCCTCCCCTGGCAATGGTAGGTCAAATCTCTCTCATAATTTGAACCTATCCAAATTCCTTTTCTTTCTCATCTCTCAGACTGGTTTTTCAGCTTTTTACACTGTTTCTAAGAGCTCACATAATTTCATTGAGCTCACCTGGAAAATCAAATTATCTCCCCTTTTCAGCAGATTAA
Organism: Cheracebus regulus; assembly: GCA_963574635.1. Classification (NCBI taxonomy): domain Eukaryota; kingdom Metazoa; phylum Chordata; class Mammalia; order Primates; family Pitheciidae; genus Cheracebus; species Cheracebus regulus. The sequence continues at coordinate 3,789 of CAUYQU010069861.1, forward strand.
TAATCTTAGTTTCATTTATAATATTACCTATATTAGTGTTTGGCTGATTAACCAAATGTTTATTAGGCCATATGAAGCTTTCCCACAACTCATGACTGAGTTTTTTGATCTATGTTTAATGTTGAATAGTTTCATTGCTGTGTCTTCAAGTTCACCAATCTTTGGCAATGCTAAATCTAATGTAATTTTCATCTTACAAATTCTGATTTTTATCTGTAAAAGTTAGATTTGGATATTTTTCCTTTTTTCAGGTGTTAATCTATTCTGCCATTCTTGAGTTGCTATAAAGAAATACCTGAGGCTCGGTAATTTATAGAGAAAAGAGGTTTAAACGTCTCACAGTTCTGCAGACTGTACAGGAAGCATACTGCTGACATATGCTTCTGGTGAGGACTTCTGAAAACATAAAATTACGGCAAAAGGTAAAGGGGAGCCAGCACATCATATGGCAAGATGAGGAACATGAGAGTGAGGAGCAGGGAAGGTCCAAGACTTTTAAACAACCACATTTCATGTGAACTCAGTGATAACTCACTTATCACCAAGGGAATAGTGCTAAATCATTCATCGGGGACCTGTCTCCATAATCCAATCGCCTAGCACCAGCCCCACATCTGACAGTGGGAATCACATTTTGACATGAGATTTGAAGAGGACAAACATCCAAACTATATCAGTCCACATAACATGTTCAATCTTTCCTCTACCCCACTGAGTGCTAATTATTTTTGTTTTTCTATAAGTTTACTTGAGGTTTGCTGTATGCTATAGTTATGTTACTTGGAAAAGTTTGATACTCTTGTGTCTTGCTTAGAAAACATTAGTTCCAGAACGATGCTTACCTAGAGCTAATTATTCCTTATTACTAAAACCTTCTTCTAGACTTTGGTCGCACAAATCCATGGCTGAGCTTAGCTTTAAAAAGTCTTACTTGAGATTCCCCCTATGGAACAAAGTTTCATCAAAGCCAATTTAAAAGCCTATGTAAAAGTATTCTTTCTGCACTATACACAAATGATTATGCCAAGCATAATAAAGCAAACCAGTACTACCATGATTCATCTTTAGTAAAAATGGGAAACTGGAGTGAGAAAAAATTATGTTTCAAAAGTACAGCAGACCTGTTGTTAGATTTCAGTCATGCCTAGCATTTTATTCAATTTTTATTATTTTCTACAGCTTGGACAATATTCTAATTTTTATTGGCTACAAATCTTCAAAATAGTGGTTTCAATTTCTTTCTTCTTTTTTTTTTTTTTTCCATTTTTCCTAATTTGGAGTCACTGAAAACTATGCTGTGTTTTCTTAAAATCCTACAAACTGAAGCCAGACAACTTAAACTTCAGAAGAAAATAACAACAACTTATTTACATACATAAGCCACTTTCATATCTGCTTACTAATGTATGGACTTCAGAGTAAGGTGGCCTATATCAATTTTTCCAAGATTGTTTTTTTGCCTGTTGTTGTTTTTTTCTCTATTCCTCCTCTCTATTTTATCTTCACAGGACATGAGACTTTACTTTCAGTTGCTAAGGATAAGCTTTTGGGACCTACCCATCTAGGAATAAACCATCATGGCCATGAGAGATCAGATGAAACCTGAGACCAGAGACTTGTTTTCTTGTAAAATGCTTTCTCCGAAAACTTTTTTAATGATTGATGTCTCATGTCTCCCTAAAATGTATAAAACCAAGGTTTGCCCTGACCACCTTGGGCATGTCATCAGCACTTCCTGAGGTTGTGTCACAGGCGCATCCTCACCCTTTGCAAAATAAACTTTCTAAATTAATTGAGACCTGTCTCAGATTTTGTGAGTTTAGCATAGAATATGTTCACCAGGTGTATTATTTAAGGTAAAAGTTTTCTTCCTTCAGCACTTTAAATATGTAATGCCTCTCTCTCTCCTGGCCTATAACATATTTATTAGGGAGTCTGCTGCCAGATGTATTGGAACTCCATGGTTATGTTATTTGCTTATTTTATTTTGCTGGTTTTAGCATCCTTTCTTTAGCCTTGACCTTTTGGAGTCTGATTATTAAATGCCTTTATGTATTTTTCTTTGGGTTAAATGTGCTTGGTGTTCTGTAATCATCTCGTACTTGAATATTGATGTCTTTCTCTATGTTTGAAATGTTCTTCTATTTTTTTGAATAATTTTTCTACTCCTATCACTTTCTCTACCTCCTGTTTAAGATGATTAATTCTCTAGATTTGCCCTTTTGAGACTATTTTCTAAATCTTTTCATTGTGCTTCACTTTTAATTCTTTTTTGTTTTGTCTTCCCTGATTGTGTATTTTCAAATAGCCTGTCTTTAAGCTCATGACTTTTTTCTTCTCTTTGATCAATTCTGCTATTAAAGGACTCTAATGCATTCTTCATTTTGACAATTTCATTTTGAATATCAGAATATCTGCCTGATTCTTTCAAATTATTTTTGTTAAGTTTATCTGAGAGAATTCTGAATTTCTCTCTGTTATTTTGAATTTATTTGAGTTTCCTCAAAACGGCTATTTTGAATTCTCTACCTGAATGGTCACATATATCTGTCTCTCTGAAATTTGTGCCTGGTGTATCATTTATTTCATCTGGTGATGTCATGCTTTCCTGGATGGTCTTGATGCTTGTAAATGTTCCTCAGTGTCTGGGCACTGAAAAGTTAGATAATTATTGTAGTCTTGTCAGTGTGGGCTTGTTTATATACATCCTTGTTGGGAGGGTTTTCCATATTCAAAGGGACTTGAGTGTTGTGATCTAAAATTTCGGTCACTGCATCCTTATATGTGTTAGAGGGCACCCCAAGCCCAATAGTGTTGTAGTTCTTGCAGATTTAGTGTTATCACCTTTATGGTCCTTGATAAGATTTGGAAGACTTTTCTGGGTTAACTGGCAGGGACTCTTGTTCTCTTCTCTTACTTTCTTGTAAACAAATAGAGTCTCCCCCTCTCTATGTTCTGAACTGCCTGGAAAAGGGTGGGTGACACTAGCACCCCCATGACCACCACCACTGGCAACTGTACTGGGTCAACTCTAACCACTTTCTGGCTATTGTCTCTGTTCTCTCAAGGCCCTAAGGCTCTACAATCAGAAAGTGGCAAAGTCAGCCAGTTCTATGTCCCTGTCTTCAAGATGGTAAGTTACCTTCTTTGGTGGTTCAGGAGTCAGGTTCTGTAGTGGAAATCTGAGGAATCTACTTGATATTTCTTTCTACTGTGGCTAAACTGGCACCCAGTCCATAAGACAAAGTCCTTCCTATTCTTTCCTCCCCTTTACACAGGCAGAGAAGTCTCTCCCAATGTCTACCTTCACCACAGGTCCATGGGGATTACTCTCAGGCTACCACTCATGTTCATTTAACCCCCAAAGGCTCAACAGTCAGCTTGTGGTGAATGCTCACAGACCTGGGACATAGCCTTCAGGGAAGTGGGATCTCCTTTGTCCCAGGGTCAGTCCAGAGTTGCCATCCAAGAGCCAAGACGTGGAATAAGGGACACCAGAACCTGCTTGGTGCTCTTCCCCACTGTCGCCAAGTTGTTACTAAGCTATAAGAGAAAGTTCCCTTTATTCTTTTCTCTCTTCTCAAGCATAAAGAGTCTCTTCTCATAGCCACGACATCGGTCAATATGCTGGGTCACACTTGAAGCCAGCATGTCTCAGAGTCTCACTCATTTTTTCACTAAATATATTAGACATAGTCAAAGTTTACCACACAATATAACTTTATTAAGAGTAGAATTTATGAATCAATGAATACTTGATCATAGTAGTTCCCTATTGACATTTAGATTAGTGAGTAATTTATTGTAAACTAAGACCTGTCATTTTCACTAGCACAAATGTATCAAGTACTTTATTAAAGTTCTCATACTTGCCATTTTACCCCTAATGTTTCTTATAACAAGTGAGCTACCTTCTTTTACTTTTTATTTATCTGTATGCCCCTAACCCCACTCTGGTTTTTGAGCCATCCGGCAATGGCCCTTAGATTGTATAAATCATTCAAAAAGTAAAAGTTCCTAGATAGGTGATTTCACTGCTATTTTGACAAAAGTGTATTCACAGCAACCACTGTTCTTTCAAAATACTCCTTGGGCATCTAACTAACTTTGCTATGTATTCTCTCTCTCATCCCAAAAATACCCTTCATGAACAGGTATAATTCCAATAACAGCACATAAGAGTTTCATTACATCACTTTTTAAAGCTATCTCTTTATAATTATCGTTCAGTGGCAATTTTTTGTGTTATTTGTAAGTTATTTATATGTATGTCAACATTTATTCTCTTTAATTTTCTGAAAAAAATCAATTGCTCTAACAAGTATTAATAATTCATTTCATAGAATAATTAAAAGAACCATCTACAGAGAAACTATGTACTTATTTGAGGAGAATGAGCACCACATATATGTTTCTTTTAATGTAGTAGTGGTATTATCCCTGGATAATAACTGTTATTTAAAGAAGGCTTTGCTTATGTTTCAATATTTTTCTCAGGATTTCTTTAAAAATTAACCTTTTTTTTTTTTCTGGTGCTCTCTATCTATTAACTGCCTACTAGAATCAAGGCCTTAGCAGTCTCATAGCTCCTTTTCATGAGTTGTTTTTTCCAATATCATGTAGCTTCACAGTGAAAGGCTATGCAATCTGTAAAAAGACATACGATTATAATCTAGATAGAATTTAAGATATCTAGAGTGTGTTTTATGGCAATAATCTTTCCACTATGCTTTCTCTGGGTACCCCATAGCTACAGAGACATTGCGTGGTTCTGTGAAGCCCCTTTATGAAGCACTGGCAAAGCAGAGGAATGTGCTGAACAAGTGGAATTTGGGATCCCAGTTCCTGCTTAAACAAGAGTATCTTAAAGATTATATGTTTCAAATATTGCGATTCTATGCCAGGTGCCATGGCTCATACCTGTAACTCCAGCACTTTGAGATGCCAAGGATGGTGGCTCACCTGAGGTCAAGCGTAGTGTAAAACTACCCTGGCCAACATGGCAAAACCCCATATCTACTAACAATACAAAAATTAACCAGGAGTGGTGACGTGCCTGTAATCCCAATTACTCAAGAGGCTGAGGCAGAAGAGTCTCTTGGACCCAGGAGGTGGAGGTTGCGGTGAACCAAGATCACGCCACTGCACTCCACCCTGGGAAACAGAGCAGGACTACATCTAAAATAATTAATTAATTAAATAAATAAAAGAATATTTAGACTCTTGCAAGTGTTCTTTTTTCCTTCTTTTCTTCTTTTCTTTTGCTTTCATTTTTTTAAAAATGGAGTCTCGCTCTGTTTCCCAGGGTGGAGTGCAGTGGGTGTTTTTGTTTTATTGAGATGGAGTTTCCAATCTCAGCTCACTACAACTTCTGCCTCCTGGGTTCAAGAGATTCTCCTGCCTCAGCCTCCTGAAACTGGACCCCTTTCTTACAACTTATACAAAAATAAACTCAAGATGGATTAAAGACTTAAACATAAGACCTAAAACCATAAAAACCCTAGAAGAAAACCTAGGTGATACCATTCAGGACATAAGAATGAGCAAAGACTTCATGACTAAAACACCGAAAGCAATGGCAAAAAAAGCCAACATTGACAAATGGTATCTAATTAAACTAAAGAGCTTCTGTACAGCAAAACAAACTATCATCAGAATGAATAGGCAACCTACAGAATGGGAGAAAATTTTTGCCATCTGTCCATCTGACAAAGGGCTAATATCCAGAATCTACAAATAACTTAAACAAATTTACAAGAATAAACAAACCACCCCATCAAAAAGTGGGCAAAGGACATGAAGAGACAATATGTATAATGTCTTCTCAAAGAAGACATTTATGCAGCCAACAAACATATAAAAAAAGCTCATCATCCCTGGTCATTAGAGAACTGCAAATCAAAACCACAACGAGATACCATCTCATGCCAGTTAGAATGGTGATCATTAAAAAGTCAAGAAACAACAGATGCTGGAGATAATGTGGAGAAATAGGAATGCTTTTACACTGTTGGTGGGAGTGTAAATTAGTTCAACCATTGTGGAAGACAGTGTGGTGATTCCTCAAGAATCTAGAACCAGAAACACCATTTGACCCAGCAATCCCATTACTGGCTATATACTCAAAGGATTATGAATCATTCTACTATAAAGACACATGCACACATATGTTTATTGTGGTACTATTCACAATAGCAAAGACATGAAACCAACCCCAATGCCCATCAATGAAAGACAGCACATATATACCATGGAATACTATGCAGCCATATAAAAGGATGAGTTTATGTCCTTTGCAGGGATATGGAGGATGCTAGAAACCATCATTCTCAGCAAATTGACACAGGAAGAGAAAGCCAAGCACTGCATGTTCTCACTCATAAGTTGGAGTTGAACAATGAGAATACATGGACACAGGGAGGGAAGCATCACACATCCGGGCCCTTCTGGGGGTGGATGGTTAGGGGAGGGATAGCGTTAGGAGAAATACCTAATGTAGATGATGGGTTGATGGGTGCAGGAAACCACCATGGCACATGTATACCTATGTAACAAAACTGCACGTTCTGCAAATGTATCCGGATCTTAAAGTATAATAAAAATAAATAAAAAGAATATTGAGATTCTCTGCAAGTTTTCTTGTGTTTTTTTTTTGAGACAGTTTCCAATTTTGGCTCACTGAAGCATCCGCCTCCTGAGTTCAATCTATTCTCCTGCCTCAGCCTCCCAAGTAGCTGGGATTACAGGTATGCACCACCATGACCAGCTAATTTTGTACTGTTGGTAGATACGGGGTTTTACCATGTTGTTCAGGCTTATCTTGAACTCCTGACCTCAAGTGATCCAACTGCCTCAGCCTCCCAAAGTGCTGGGATTATAGGCGTGAGCTACATCACCCAGTCAAGTTTTCATTTTAAGAAAGGTTTGCAGATCTAGAATGAAAATCTATAACTTGTATTAAAATTTAAAATAATCAAAAAGAATCATCATAAAAGAATTAAGTAAATGATTGAACATTCACCTAATGGAATTGCCTATATCCATTAAAATGGTATTGGCAAAAATGGTATGAACCATCATTTTTACATCAGTAGATGCCCATAGTATATTGTTAAGTGATAAAAGTAGGATAAACATAGTAGTATGCAGAATACAATTCACTTGATGGTATAGTTATTATGTGTATGTGTAAATAATAAAGTTCAGAAATACATGCAACAGAATGTTAATGACAGTTATCGCTATGTGGTGGCATTGTTGGTGGTTTGAATTTTCTTATTCATATTCTCCATATTACTTGATATTTATATTTCATTCAAGAAAAACATATTCATTTGAAAAAATATTATAAGCCAGGCTCGGTGACTCACGCCTGTAACCCCAGCACTTTGGGAGGCTGAGGTGGGAGGATCACTTGAGGCCAGGAGTTCAAAACCAACCTGGTCAACATGGTGAAACCTCGTCTCTACTAAAAATATGAAACTTAGCAGGGCATTGTGGCTGGTGCCTGTAATCCTAGCTACTCAGGAGGCTGAGGCAGGAGAATTGCTTGAATCTGGTGGGACACGGAGGTTGCAGTGAGCCAAGATCGTGCTACTGAGCTCCAGCCTGGGCAATAGAACAAGATTCCATCTCAAAAAAAAAAAGTGTACATATGTATATATATATATATATACACACACACACACACACACACACACATAGATATATAACAAATACAACCTCTGATACACTTTTCTAATTGCTCATTATAGTTGATTGAAGCTAATATAACATCAAGTGTTAATAAAACTGTCATCCTATGGTTGCTGTTAAAGGAGGAGTGGAAACAGAAACAGGAAAGGATTTTTCAGTGCTTTGCCAGTAATCTGTCTCTTCACACCCACACCTGGCTCTCTCATTTTATATTAAAGTTCTTTTGAATAATGTCTAGAGAGCATATGAATGGCCTCTTGTCATTAATCTCCTTGCTAGAGAAAGAGTTCAAACATGTATTTTATGCTGGTGTGGCAGAAAAATATTGTTGGCAAAGACAGTCTACCATTTTTTTTTCTGTAAATACTTTGTTTCTGCATTATTTAAAGTTATTCTAAAAACAAATACGTATACCTATGTTTATTTTTACCTATTTATACATATGTATTTTTATAAATAGCTCCTACTTTTTAAATTTTATATTTTCTCTCTATCCATACTTACATTATGAATTCTATATAGAATTCCTACTTTCTCTTTTTTTAGCAAAAGTGAGATTTTTCTAAAAAAATCAAAATAGCTATTTCATCATGCAAATATTATTATTCCCTGGAGACATAAAAAATATTTTCAACGTATTATGTCCTCTAACTTAAATTCTTACTCAATTAAACAGAAGAATATAGAAAGATCACACATTTGTAATAGTGTTTAATCTCAGAATAGTAATTTTTTAATGATTTCTGTCTTATAAGTAGAGTGACTTATATTTGCAATTATTCCTTAAGTATTTCAAAACTGAAGGAGGTGGGTATATATTGCTAAATGTACACAGAAAGAAATTATTCAGGATATAGGTTATCTGAATAGGTTTTTAGGGAAAAAAGTGAGTTTCTTAGATGTTCCAAACCCTGAAACTTTGGCAAATCCTTTATGTCTTAAGCAGGTATGTCCTCTTTCTTTTGTTTCTAACCTTTTTAGGGGGAAAGGGGTATATGATTCCTTCATTGGATAAGTCCTTCTGGGTGTCTGTCTAAATATCTTGATAATCAGAGCTACTTTTGCCCTTTTTCAATCCTATAGTCCAAAACCCAATGAACCTTTTAAAACATCTTATAATAACAATTAAGATTGTAATAATAGGAGACACAGGAGGAGCTGTGTCATTGAAAATTTAAAAGTAAATGAGAAAAGTATCAAAAATCAAAATACTTGAATCTGTCAGAGAGGTCAATAAGAAAGATCTGAAAAGTGTTAGTCATTGATCTTAAAAACAGTAATTGAGGTCAGAGGTCATATTCAAAATATGACTGTGCCCTTCGCCAGATTATAGAAAGCTGGAGTAGAAGAGTGATTAATGAAAGCCTACCATATCTCATTGTCTATGTGTAATGGTTAATTGTATTTGTCAACTTGACAGGGCTAAGGGATGTATAGAAAACTGCTAAAACATTATTTCTGGGTATTAGTGTAAGGGTGTTTATTTCAGAGACAAATTTATGGATTGGTAGACTCAGTAAAGAAGACCATCTTCACTTATGTAGGCAGGTGTTATGCAATATGTGAAGGGACTGAATATAACAAAAAAACCTTTGTAATTCAGCTGAGACTCACACTATTGGCTCCCCTGGTTCTCAAGCTTTTAGATTTGGATTACATTAAACCGGTGCATTTTCTGGTTCTCCAGCTTGCAAACAGCAGATTCTGGAATATCTTGGCCTCCAAAATCACGTGAGAGAATGCCTAATGCCTATAATAAATATCTTAGACACACACACACGCACGCACACACACGATAGGTAGAGATAATAGATAGATAAATAGATAAATCTGTTAGTTCTGCTTCTCTGGAGAACCCTAATACAGTATGTAATAGAATTCTGAGGTTTGGAATTTCTGGTTTATTAAGTTGTCTTATATCAATCGTCTCAGTTTTTCGGCTTTGGCTTGTTTACTTTAATACTTTATATATGTATATATATATAGTCTATCAGTAAAGAATACCATGACCTCAAAACACTGGTGAATTAATTCTTTCTTTTAAATATTTTCATATTTTTTTAAGAGAGGAAAGGAGAAAGAAAGAAAGAAACAGCAAAAGAAAGAAAAAAAGAATTAGAGAAAGAAACAGGAAGAGAAAGAGGGAGAGAGAATGGGATTCTTGTTTTATTGCCCAGGCTAGAATACAGTCTAAAAATGGGTATTAAAAACCTCTTTTATGCCAATAATTGTGCTTAACAATGGAGACAGGAAGGGATAGGGGATGAAAA
>CAUYQU010069864.1:0-12751 GCA_963574635.1 Cheracebus regulus
GAGGGACAGCAGGGGGTGGGGAGTTGGGGAGAGATAGCATGGGGAGAAATGCCAGATATAGGTGATGGGGAGGAAGGCAGCAAATCACACTGCCATGTGTGTACCTATGCAACAATCTTGCATGTTCTTCACATGTACCCCAAAACTTAAAATGCAATAAAAATATACAAAAAAACAAAAGGTTACTTCCAGTTCCATCAACATTGCTGCAAAAGACATGATTTCACTCTTTTTTTAATGTCTGAATAGCATTCTATTGTGTGTATATACCGCATTTTCTTTACCCATTTATTCACTGATGGACACTTAGGTTGATTCTGTCTCTGCTATTGTGAACAGTGCTGCAATAAACATATGAGTACAGGTATCTTTCTGACATGTCCTTTTCCTTTGAGTGTCTACTTTGGGTAGATACCCAACAGTGGGATTGCTGAATTGAATGGTCATTGTACTGTTAGTTCTTTGAGAAATCTCCATACTCTTTTCCATAGAAGCTATACTAATTTACATTCCCACCACAAATGTTTAAGAGTTCCCTTTTCTCTCCATCTGTACAAATATCTATTTTTTGGGTTTTTTTTTTTTTTTTGGTCTTTTTAATACAGCCATTCCGACTGGGAAAGATGATATCTCTTTCTGGTTTTGGTTTGCATTTCTCTGATGATTGGTGATGCTGAGCTTTTCTTCATGTATGTGTAGGCCATGTGTATGTCTTCCTTTTAAAAAAGGAAACATGTCCTTTGCCCATTTTTTAATGGGCACTTGTTGTTTTTGTTGTTAAAGTGCTTGAATTTCTTGTATATTCTGGATATTAGTTCCCTATCGGATAAATAGCTTGCAAATATTTTCTCTCATTCTACAGGCTGTCTCTTCAAACTGCTGATTATTTCTTTTGCTCTGCAGAAGCTTTTCAGTTTCATTAAGTCCCATTTGTCTATTTCTGTTTTAGTTGTCTGTGTTTTTGAGGTCTTAGTCACAGATTCTTTGCCTATATCAACGTCCAGAAGAGTTTTCCCTAGGCTTTCTTCTAGTATCTTTATAGTTTTGGGTATAACATTTAGGTCTTTAATCCATCCTGAGCTGATTTTTTGTATATGGTGAAAGACTGGGGTCCAATTTCATTCTCATACATAGGGCAATCCAATTTTTGAGCACCATTTATTTAAGAGTATCCTTTTTCTAGTGTATGCTGTTATTGGCTTTGTCAAAGATCAGTTTGCTGTAAATATGTGGCTTAATTTCTGGGTTCTCTATCCTGTTCCATTGTCTATACAGCCATTTTTACATCAATACCAGGCTGTTTTGGTTACTATAGCCTTGTAATATAATTTGAAGTCAGGTAATGTGATACCCCCGGATTTGTTCTTTCTGCTCAGGATTGCTTTGTTTGATTTCATATGAATTTTAGGATTTTTTTTAATTCTGTAAAACATGACATTGGTATTTTGATAGGGGTTACATTGAATCTGCAGATTGCTTTGGGTAGTATGGTCACTTTAATAATAATTCTTCCAATCCATGACCATGGGATGTTTTTCCATTTATTTGTCATCTGCAGTTTCTTTCATCAGTGTTTTGTAGTCTTCCTCGTAGAGATTTTCACCTCCTTGGTTAAATGTATTCCTAGGTACCTTATTTTTTTTATAGCTGTTATAAATGGGACTGACTTCTTGGCTTCTTTCTCAGCTAGATCGTTATTCGTATACAGAAACATTACTGATTTTTGTATGCTGATTTTGTATCCTGCAACTTTATTAAATTTATTAAATCTAGGAGGTTTCTTCTGGCGTCTTTAGGTTTTTCTAGATATAAGAGCATATCATTGGCAAATAGGGATATAATTTGACTTCAAAATGACTTTTTTACCTAGCAGGGGTAAAGCTCACCTCAGACAGTTTACAAGACAGGAAGCATAAAACATTCGGGCCCAAGGGGAAGGGGGAAATGTATACATTTACAACTGAAACAAATACTCCTCCTTCCTTGCAAAAGGTAACAAAATAGCTACCAAACAAAATACAAAAACAAGATAAAACAAAATAATTATTATGAAATTCTGAATGCTTTTAGAAGAACTGTTGGAAAAGGGATGAAATAACTAAATTTTTGAAATTTAAAAATTTCAATTAGGAGAAACTGAAACATCTACACATTAAGAAATACAAATTCCAAAACCCTAAGTTTACTTAGAAAAAAATTAAAATAATTTTTACACCTTTTGAAAATGCAAAAAGCTCCAAAATGATGAAACCCACTTAAGTCAACACTGAAACATTTTATCATATAAAATACTAGATCACAGTACACCAAAACAATTTTTCAAAGTGATACTGTTGCTCGTTAAAAATGTCTGGGCATGTAAATTCTATAGCTTTCAATTACTCAACTCAAAACCACAAAGTGATCTACACTCTGAGTTTCAATGAGTGGGGGAAAGGTAACATGAAATTCTGTATGTAACTCACTGGTAAGACAGTGAGTTAACTTTTTTAAAATTACTATAAAAGCCACAGCCAAGTAATACAAATTACAGTTCTCCAAAATGGACTTAGGTAACAAGCAATACTTCAATAATGGGTTTATATCTGTCAATTCTATATGAAATCCTATATGAAAATTTTATACGGATTATCTGATTCATATCCCAATGCTTAAAAATTTTAAGAGTCCAAATAAAATTTTCTGTTTGATTATGCAAAAAGGTATATACTGGAGAACTCAGAATAGGATCAAAGTAGTACATGTATTCATTTCTCATCCATTAATTATATGCCTCCAACATTAAATCAAGCCTTTAGATATGGTTGTTGTTGTTTGTTTTGTTTTGTTTTTGAGACAAAGTCTCACTCTGCCGCCAGGCTGGAGTGCAGTGGTATGATCTCGGCTCACTGCAACCTCCACCTCCCGGGTTCAAGCAACTGTCCTGCCTCAGCCTCCCGAGTTGCTGGGACTACAGGCGCCCGCCACCAGGCCCCGCTGATTTTTGTATTTTTAGTAGAGATGGCGTTTCATCATGTTAGCCAGGATGGTCTCGATCTCTTGACCTCGTGTTCCACCAGCCTCTCCCAAAGTGCTGGGATTACGGTGTGAACCACTCTACAGGCCTAGCCCTAGACATGGGTCTTAAGATAACTATAGTAATTCTTCTGACCCTAGGAAGATATTTAAATAAACAGTATCATCATTTAAAGGACAACCTGCTAAACAGTTTCTCCAAAGTATATTCTGGGTGATATAAAAATATATTCCTTTGCTATAAATTTCTTCATTCTGCATAAATTAGGGAAATACCAAAGCTGAAACAAGGACAGGTTTGTTTATTTCAGGACATCTTGAAACTTTTAATATGCTAATATGCATCTGGAACCTTCAAGAAGGAAACAAAGTAGTAGACGACATTCATTCATTCATTCATTCATTCATTCATTCATTCATTGACTCCTTTTGCTTCCCTGGAACACAGCTTGGGATATAGGAGACGTTCTAATCAGGAAGAATTTTCCCTAAGGTCCAAGTTATTAATATAAAGGCATAGATCACCTGACCTGAGGTCTTTATATCCTGAATTTCCAGGATTAAAAAATTAAACTGACGATGTGATTTAGGAATAAGATAATCAATTATATCCCTCTACTTTTCTTTCCTTTAAATAACTTGTATAAATTGTACTATTCTATACAGTAAATCAATTAGTATTCCCTTTTATATGGTATGAGAAACTTCCACATTCTCCCATTTCCCACTATACTTAGGGGCTTACTGGTTGTCTTCATTCTCAGTGCATTCTCTGGAGTGGTTACGAGGGCAGAGTCTACCATGCCCTGCCTACATCAGTGCAGACTTCCTACACAGCCAATTTAATATCAAAGATGTACTTACCATCATTAAGATGATCTTAGGTTTCTTTACACTTGACAAAGCAATCAGTTTTTAGTGAACCAAAAGACAGTCGTCTGAGAATGGGATGTTAATGGAAGAGCTTCCACTAGGCAATGAACTCAACTGGTCAGTGGCTCTAAAACTGAGGATGGCAGGGTATAGCACACTAGTGTTCATGGACCAGAACAAGAGGGAGCACTCCAGGAGCTGGTGGAAGAAAGCCAGCTAGAACAGGAGTACCTGTATTTAACGAACATTTGCTAAGTATTGGGCACAGCTGCTAAAAACGTTTAGAAATGCTACCAAATTTAATTGTACTTTGAGGCATCCTTGAATCTGGGAAACACATTGAGAATTCCTACTAGCTTTTAGGCCAAAGCTAGCATTGATGTTTATCTATCTTATGGAACTCTCCCTAAATTAATAAAATATATTTCTCAAAACCTCAAATACAAATACTTTAAAGACAGTAACATTCTCAAAAATACATTTTAAATACTCAGCAAAGTATCATACTTAACAAAAGTGAAACATCTTGGACTCGAATTTTATGTTAATTAAAACCTTTCCCCTCAAAAATGACTATCTGTAGAGCCCTATAAGGATATCTCCTTAAAATTTCAGATATGTTCAAGTCACAAATATTATGTTACAAGGTAAATGTAAAGGAAGAAAATAGGCAGTAAAAATACACACTGTATGGCTCTAAAAAGCAAAAACAAACATGGAAGAAAAATAGCTAACAATCCAAACATTAAACATAAAAATCAACTTCCAAATGACTCATGTTAAATATAAAATTGGTTATTCCTTTTTTATAAATCCTGGTCAAGTTCTCTAGTGTGAAATTCTTGATTCTGAGGTTAGTAACAAGTATTCAAGTGAATATGAAATTAGACAACTCTAGAAAGAAAGAAGTTATTATACTTGAAATTTTAATCAGGATAATCTTATTCAAATGAATCAAGCATTTTCTAACTACCAGTAACTATATAACTACCAGAATCTTCCAACTATTACCTAACTACCAGTAACTATATAACTTGACAGCTGTGTTACAGACCCTTGAACATTCATGTTTCCATGTCTGGCATTCATGTTGCACAATCTCAAAGATTTATGTAATTGATACGAAAGTCACCCCTACAAATCGTTCTCCTTCCTTGTCTTCTCAGTCTGTATTTCTAACCACTCACAGAATATTTCCATTTGAACTCAAGGGAGCTAGCCTTCAATTTATATAAGAAAGTCATTTTTATTTTTTTTGAAGAGATAACATCTTCTTCTGTCATCCAGGCTGGAGGTACAGTGCTACAATCATAGGTAACTACAGCCTAGAACTCCTAAGCTCAAGTGATCCTCCTACCTCATCCTCCACAGTAGCTGGGACTACAGGCGTGCACCCACCACACCGGGCTAAATTTTTTTGGTAGAGACGGAGTCTCAGCATGTTGCCCAGGCTGGTCTTGAACTCTTGGCCTCAAGTGATCCTCCCATCTCAGCCACCTAAAGTGTTGAGATTATAAGCATGAGCCACTGCTCCCAGTTAAATGCACTCATATTTGATTATTACCCTTCTTTCAACCGTCTGTCATTCTTTCCTTCCTGGAGAGAACCTCATACCAATTAATTTCATTATTCTGTGCTCCTTATACCACCAACCCACCACACCTTGCTCTATACCTGAATCACCACTCTGTATTCTATGTTATAGCAAAATCCCCTTTCGGTCTTTATGTCCTTTGGGAAGAGGTGAAGATGAAGCATTCTGGTCGGAGTCAGCTTCCACAAGAAGAAAAGGTTAATTGTGCACTGTAACTCTGTTCGTACATAGACACACATACGTATCACATACATGATTATTCAGTAAGGGGGGTGGGTGGGGAGTGGGGTGAGAAGAGTCACAGAGAAAGAAGAGACTTACCCTTATTTCTCCAGAAGGCCAAAGAGTCAAATGAAGTAAAAAAATTTTCTAAGAAAAATATTGTCCAGCTGTAGCACACTGTGATGTACAACCCAGAGCCTCAACTGAAGGGCATGCAGCCCCAGCTGCTGGGAGTGATCTGCCAGCTCCTTCGAGTCCTGCCGTGGCCACAGAAAACTGCCTCACTGACATCTTGCCCTTTTCCCGGCAAGTCATCCTGACCAACTGAAGGTGTACAGGCCTGGCTACTCAGCCCAACCCAGGATGGCTTCAAAGGGCTATTCCAATGGGGTTGGCCAAGACTATGCTACAATTGGGCCTGCAAGGTAGCTCAGCTTCTCCATCCCCTGAGTCTGGACCCTATGGGAAAGCCCTAATCAACATTCTGCATGCTAAATTGTCTGTATCTGCTTCCCAAAGCACCCACTTTCTCAGAGAACCCAGCTTGTGACATTCATAAAGGAACTAAAAGCTCCATCAGAATAAAAAAATTTTTAAAAAGGCTAAACAACTAATCTCACAGCAAAAACCGTATGTGTAAAAAAAAAAACAGAATTCTTAGTCTCTATAAGAGTCTAATAGTTATATAGTCTAAGGCTATGCCATCCACCATTTTGACTTGAGGCCAAGTGGATACATTCTAGCAGATATGAATTTCTGGTTTGCTATATCCCAATTCCTCTGACAGACCTAGCTCTAATGAAAAGAAATGAATTCAGGGAACTGAATCACAATTTTAAAGAAACTGCTTACCCCCCCAACTTTAACACCTGCTGTGGACTGTACTGTCCCCCAGAAAGGATATGTTCCTTACTCCATTACCTGTGAACATTACCTTATTTGAAAATAGGGTCTGTGAAAATGTAATCAAGTTAAAATGATGTCGTATTAGATTAGGAGCCACCTAAATTGGATTAGACTCTAATTCAATGATCTGATGTCCTTATAAGAGAGAAATTTGGACAGAGAAATGCAGGGGAGAATGTCATGTGAAGACAGATGCAGAGACTGCAGTAATGGACCTGCAAGCCAAAATACCAAGTATTGCCAATAACCACCAGAAGCTAAGAGAGGGGCATAGATCAAGTTCTCCCTCAGAACCTCCAGAAGGAACTAGCCCTGCTAACACTTGGATTTTGGACTTCTGACCTCTAGAATTTTCTGTTGTTATAAGCCATCCATCAAAGTTTGTGGTACTTTGTTACAGCATCCCTAGGAAACAAACACAGCACCTCTGACTTCCTCCCCTACATCTGACAAAACTGCATTTATTCTCGTGCAACTTTCACCTTGGTAAAAAGTATAAAGCAGCTGGGAATGGTGGCTTGTGCCTGTAATCCCAGAACTTTGGGAGGCTGAGGCAGGAGGATGGCTTGAGCCCAGGAGCTTGAGACCAGCCTGGACAACATACAGAGACTCCATCTCTACAAAAAATAAGAAATTAACCAGGCATAATGTCACATGCTTGTAGTCCTAGAGACTCAGGAGGTTAAGATGGGAGGCTCATTTGATCCCTGAAGGTCAAGGGTACAGTGAGCTGTGATCACGCCCCCACACTCCAGCCTGGGCAACATCAAGACCCTGTCTCAAAAATAAAGCACGTAAGTGAGAAGAAATGGGCTGGTGTCAGCATCAGCAGCATGACATATTTAAGCTTAGAGAGGGATCATCTAACCTAGTGTTGTTCAAATACTTCTCAAAGTAGTAGAAGCCAATACTATGCTACACAGGTGAAGGTGGGACAGGTAAGAAGTAGGGGATGGCCAATTCCCAACTTCCCTTCACTTTGACCCCTGGCTCATGCCTTAATTACCTAGGCTCTCTATAATTATTTTATTCCTTGCTCATTTAATCAACATCCGCGTACCTACTCAGTAACAAACATTGCTTTCACAACATGAAAAATCATGAGCTAAGCCAAACCTCCCATTTCATGGATTAAGAAATTTAGACACATATTTAGGGTCCCACAGAGTCAAAACCATGGCCACCATGTATGTGCCCTACCTGCAAAGCTGGTGCCCTTTCTATCATACTATTCACTCCTCATCTAACATTGTAGCCTTTCCTTCATACATATTTTTCTTTCTATTTTTTTTGTAGAGACACAGTCTGGCTCTTATCACCCAGGCTACTTGGAGCACAGTGGCACAATCATGGCTCACTGGGTAGCCTAGAATTCCTGGGCTCAAGCAATCCTCCCACCTCAGCCACCCAGGTAGCTGGGACTACGGGCATGTACCACTATTCCCAGCTAAGTTTTTTTTTTTTTTTTAAGAGATGAGATCTTGCTATGTTGCCCAGGCTGGTCTCGAACTCCTGGTTGCAAGTGATCCTCCTGCTTTTGCCTCCCAAAGTGCTGGGATTACAGGTGTGAGCCATCTTTTTTTTCCTGCATTTAGTTTATCATATCCTTCTTAAAGTTTTTGGTTTGGTCATTACTGTTCACTGTCCCTACAGGCCTGGAGGTATTTTGAGAAGATGACAGGCATGAACCTCAAGACAGAGAGAAAATGGTAACCAGCTCTCACTCCACTTTAGCCAATGGCAAAATGCCAAATGCCACCTGATCCTTTTTGACATCATCTTCTGCCCACCCTGGCAAGGCCCAAGCAAGTTCCACTCCCAGAGGAGTTTCAGTTTCCGTGACAGCTTCTATCATATGGCTTGGGAAAAAACTGTTAGAAACACTGCTCTTAAATGTACAATTGTGTTCTTTGGGAAATAGAATAATAAAATATGGAGAAAAAAAGTATAATGTCTAAAGAGAAAAAATATCTGCTGATACTACACTGATATAGCTACCAACATATTAAAAAGAAGCCCATATGCTGCATGAGGATGGCTCTCCAACTGACTCCTGTCAGTTAATGTCCCACAGTCTGTTCCTCAACTCTATGAGACGAGCAGGACAGAAGACAGTGCCAAAGGATGACTAACATAACCAGGTGACCAACATATAAACCAGAAAACCAAGAATAGAAACAAAGCCCTCCAGTCATGGTAGCTAAGTCCACTCAAGGAGCCTACCTGAACATTCTCAAAGGTACCCTAAAGAGCTTAGAAATAGCAAAAGGAAGGTAAGATATTCTTATGGTAGTTTTACTAAGCGAAGATTACAAGATGAAAGAAAGTTTTAAGGGCCATAAGAATTACCTTCTTGCATTAACTGTGTCAAATCTTATAAATGTGTGCCTTCTTTTCTACTATCATAATTGATTCCTCAGATAGGTTATATTAGAGCTTTCTTTAAACAAGTGGCATGAAACTCACTTAAAAAGAACAATATGGGCCAGGTGCAGTGGCTCATGCCTGTAATCTCAGCACTTTGGGAGGCCGAGGCAGGCAAATCACAAGGTCAAAAGTTTGAGACCAGCCTGACAAAGATGGTGAAACCCTGTTTCTACTAAAAATACAAAAATTAGCTGTGTGTGGTGGTGTGGGCCTATAATCCCAGCTACTCAGGAGGCTGAGGCAGGAGAATTGCTTAGACCTGGGAGGCGGAGGTTACAGTGAGCAGAGATCGCACCACTGCACTCTAGGCTGGATGACAGAACAAAACTCTGTTTAAAAAAAAAAAAAAAAAAAAAAGAACAGGCCAGGCGCAGTGGCTCATACCTGTAATCCCAGCACTCTAGGAGGCAGAGGTGGGTGGATCATTAGGTCAGGAGTGCAAGACCAGCCTGACCAATGTGGTGAAACTCTGTCTCTACTAAAAATACAAAAAATTAGCTGGGCGTGGTGGTGCATGTCTATAATCCCAGCTACTCAGGAGGCTGAGGCAGGAGAATTGCTTGAATCTGGGAGGCAGAAGTTGCAGTGAGCCGAGATTGCACCATTGCACTCCAGTCTGGGCAACAAGAGCAAAACTCTGTCTCAAAAAAAAAAAAAAAACAAAAACAAAAAAACACTATGTCTGGGCATGGTGTGGTGGCTCACACCTATAATCCCAGCACTTTGGGAGGCCAAGACAGGCAGATTACCTGAGGTCAGGAGTTTGAGACTAGCCTGGCCAACATGGCAAAATCCTGTCTCTACTAAAAACACAAAAATTAGCCAGGGGTGGTAGCAAACACCTGTAGTCCCATTGACTCGGGGGACTGAGACATAAGAATCTCTTGAACTCAAGAGGCAGAAGCTACAGTGAGCTAAAACCATGGCACTGCACTCCAGCCTGGGTGACAGAGCAAGACTCTGTCTCAAAAAAAAAAAAAAAAAAGAAGAAGAAGAAGAACAATATAGGGAAAGATTCCAATCCTATGGACCATCTCCAGGACTAGCTCACTTCTACGAATAACCAATTCCACATGTTATGTTACATATTAATTCGACCTAGCTTCTGATACTTTCCTTTTACTCAAGTTCTAAAGAAATTTTAGTGAAGCTCACTTGCACACAAACCACACCTCTCACCACCCTCTCCTCACCTAGTCCACACCCTCTCTGGCTCCTCTGCTGGCTGTTCCTCCTCTTCCCAGCTTTACAGGCTCAGTCCTTGGACTTCTCTATTTCCATTCACTTCCTCCATCAGTGCCTCCAAGAGCAAAATAACGCCAGTCACATATGTAATTAAAATTTTCTAGACCAAGTGCAGTGGCTCATTCCTGTAATCCCAGGACTCGAGGAGGCCAAGGCAGGCGGACTGCATGAGACCAGGAGTTTGAGCTCAGCTTGGACAACATAGTGAGACCCAGTTTCTACAAAAAAAGTAAATCAGCCAGATGCAGCAGTGCACCTATAGTCCCAGCTACTCAGGAGGCTGAAGTGGGAGGACTACTTGAGCCTGGGAGATCAAGGCTGCAATAAGCTGTGAATGCACCACTGCACTCCAGCTTAGATGACAGAGTGATACCCTAGCTCAAAAATAAGTAACTTTTCTAGTGGCCATATTAAAAAAGAAACAGGTGAAATTAACTTTAACAATATGTTTGATTTAACCCAATATACCCGAAATAATATCACTCCAAATATAATGAAGTTAAAAGATTATTAATATTTTACATTTTAATTTTTCACATTGAGTCTTTGACACAGCACATCTCAATTCAGATTAGCCACATGCAAAGTTCAAAAGCCACATGTGGCTTCTGGCTGCCTTATTTAACAGCAAAATCGTGGCTTACCTCTTCTAGTCCCATGGCTATAAATACCATCTATGCAGAGACTGCTCCACACTTCCTTCCCTCTACCCTGCTTCTTCCTCCTTAATTCCAGAATTCTAATGCTACCAAGCTACTAGACAATGAGTTATCTAACTGGCAACTCAAATTTAAAGCATGTCTAAAGCAAAACAACACAACCCTGAATTCTCACCACCATTAATTACCCTTGCCATGACCTTCCCTGTGTCAGTCAAGGGCAACTCCATGACACTATGACTTCTCCTCTCACATCCCACATCTAGTCCATCAGGCAAACCCTCCTAGGTCTGCCTTGATCATGGATGCAGAACCAGAGTCTTTCACTTGCTCTCCCCTACCCCTTGAAATGCCTTGCTCCTCAGCTATCTCCCCATCTTTCTCTCTTACACTTCAGGTCTCTGCTCAGGTGTCAACAGAGCCTTTCCCTGTCCACCACATACAATGCAATGCCCCATCTTCCGCTCTGTTTTTCCCCTTAGCACCAATTTTCACTTCACATATGCATCTACTTGCTTATTTGTATTATTGGTCTTTCTACTCACCCCTACCAGGACAGGACAGTGTGTAGCCACTGTGAGGGTACCCTGCTCAGATCACCCTTCAAGAGAAGCTGCTACAGGAAGTCAAGCTGAGAGCCTCAAGTTGCTGCATGTTCAGAGCCACAACAGCACTGACACGAAGCCATGCTTCCATCAGGCTGCCCCCAACTAATGGTTTAATTGGAAAGGGATAACAGACTCAGGTCTTTCTGCCAATGCAGGATGCACAGCTTCAGCCTGGGAATTCCCTATCAGCTTGGTCAAGACTTTCTCAGAACTGTATAGTAATCTAAGGCTGTTCCTACCCACCCTTCTCTTCTCCGCTTTCACAGGAATCAGACCGAGCGGAAGTCAAAAGGCTTTTCTTATATACTACTCCTGCCTCCTCTCTGTTTATGCTTATTCCCCTAATGAACTTCCTGGCATCTGTACCTAGCCCACTGGAGGCAGTCAACAAACATTTTGAGAATGAATAAATCTCTAGGCAGAGTAGGGCAGTGGAAAGAACATGAACTTTAGGTTGTAAGGATGGAAGTCTGGGCCCCTGCTTTGCCACGTATGCTTTGCCATTTATCACCTGTGACCACAAGCAAGTTTTCTGGGGTCTCTGAGTTGCAGCTTCCTCATTTGTAAAAGGACAATCAACCCATCTCTCTCAGAGTTGTTATGAGGCTTAAATGAAATGGTTTGCCTAAGGTTACGAACACAGTGCCCAAACAGATTAGAACTGTTAACCAGTGTTAGCTCACTCTCCCCTTACCCATTTTCTGTATCTACTTCTAAGAATCCTTAGCCCTTTTACTTTACCAAGAATTCTGACCATTTTTTAAGTAAAGAAAGCACCAAATAATCCTAGTGAATCCCTTATTCAATTGAACCTGATGGAAGAATAAACTTTATTTTCATTCCTGACCACCTATGACGAGCTTTAACGTTTTACTTCATTTTAGAAGGTGAACTCTCAGAGATAGCTATCTTTTTTTTTTATTATTGAATTTTAGGTTTTGAGGTACATGTGAAGAACATGCAAGATTGTTGAATAGGCACACACATGGCAGTGTGATTTGCTGCCTTCCTCCCTATCACCTATATCTGGCATTTCTCCCCATGCTATCTCTCTCCAACTCCCCACTACCCCCTTCCCTCCCCTATTTCCCCTGGACAGACCCCAGTGTGTGATGCTACCCTCCCTGTGTCCATGTGTTCTAATTGTTCAACACTCACCTATGAGTGAGAACATGCGGTGTTGGATTTTCTGTCCTTGCATC
>CAUYQU010069865.1:0-99505 GCA_963574635.1 Cheracebus regulus
GCCTTTTTGCACTGGTTTCTTCCCATTTTTGTGGATTTATCCACCTGTCGTCTTTGTAATTGCCAACTTTCAGATTGGGTCTCTGAGTGGACGTCCAGCTTGTTGGTGATGAAGTTTTTTCTGTTTCTTAGTTTTCCTTCCGGGGGCACCCCTTCCCTACAGAGCTGGGCCTTCCCGGGTTCAGCTGTGCTTGTTCTCAGTCGTCAGTGCTTCCAATTGCTGTTCTCCTTGTGGGCATGGGACCGGCCGAGCCCGACTAAAAGGGCATCCAGTCCCATACACTCCGCACCGAGAAGCGCCGCGCTGGCCAAAAGAGTTGCGCTGGTGACCCATGTGGCTCCTTCGCTGGGAATCTCCCAGTCTGTGGGCATCAAAAATTCGTCTGCAATTGCGGCATCCACTCGCTCTCTGCGCTTTCACTGGGAGCTACAATCCTGGGCTGCTGCTACGTGGCCATCTTGGATCTCTCTCCGCCTGGTGATGAAGTTTTTCTGTTTCTTAGTTGTCCTTTGGCGGATGCCCCTTCCCCACAGAGCCAGACCTTCCTGGGTTCGCTGTGCTTGCTGTGAAACTCTCAGTCCTCAGCGCTTCCAATTGTGGTTTTCCTTGTGGGGATGGGACCAGCGGAGCCCGTCCGTCCTGTATACTCTGCACCGGGAAGCGCCGCGCTGGGCCACCGGCAAAACAGCTGCGCTGGCCAAAAGAGTAGCGCTGGCGACCCGTGTGGCTCCTCTGCCAGGAATCTCCTGGTCTGTGGGCAACAAAAATTCATCGGAGAGTGCAGCGTCCACTCGTTCTCTGCGCTTTCACTGGGAGCTACATTCCTGAGCTGTTGCTAATCGGCCATCTTGGATCTCTCTCTCATCATATAATATTAAAGGAGACTTTATATACCTTATCATATAATGATATTTTATCCTTTGTGTAATTTATCATTATATGATGTGTGTACACACACTCACACACACACTGGGGTATAGATGGTTTAGGCGTATGACACATTTATACAAAACATATATATTTAACTCTTTTAATCTTCCAATTTCATGTAAGACTCTAACCCTATAGCCATCTGTTTTTATTCTTTCAGCACTGCCTTGTCAGTTTTTTTTTTTAATTGGGGGTAATTATTTGATAAAACCAAATACTATATGAGTACCTGCAAATTCATTTCTTTTGATGAAGAAAGACACTCTAAACAATTTGGCAACACTTTAAACAGTTTCTGGCTAAATATTACACTGGTTAACAATTTGAAGATTGGATGTTCCATGTTGTTTTAATCTTCTAAGGTTGATGTATATTTTGATAGACACACAAGTGTCTTCTTCTTTTAAAGCTTAAAGTTTCCCCTACATTTAGACTTCAAAAAAACATTTCTTCACCACTAAATTCCATCATTTTAAAATGATAATAAAATATAAACATAAAAATGATAAAAAATACATATATAAAGGAGATATATATGCACAAGGGATATACATATATATAAAGGGGATATATATATATATATATATATAAGGAATATATATAAAGGAAATATATATATATATATGGGATATAAATATATAAAGGGAGAAGATATATATATAAATGTGCATACACACACACACACACACACACACATAAAGTGGAGTTTATTAAGTATTAACTCACACAATCCCAAGGTCTCACAATCATCCGTCTGCAGGCTGAGGAGCAAGGGGAGCCAGTCCAAGTTCCAAAACTGAGGAACTTGGAGTCTGACCCTCCAGGGCAGGAAGCATCCACAAGTGAGAAAGTGGTAGGCTGGGAGGCTAGGCCAGTCTCTTCTCACATTTTTCTGCCTGGTTATATTCTAGTGGCGCTGACAACTGATTAGATTGTGACCACTCGGATTAAAGGTGGGTCTGCCTTTCCCAGCCCACTGACTCAAATGTTAATCTCCTTTGGCAACACCCTCACAAACACACCCAGGATCAATACTTTGTATCCTTCAATCCAATCAAGTTGACACTCAGTATTAACCCTCACAATAAGGAAACACATCTGAATGAAACACAGGGAAGACAAAAAGCTGTACTAAGCATCTCTAGCCCTCACCACTCCTTTCACACAGCCACATGTAAGGAATCTGGCTGGGGAACTGCCCACAGGTCATTACCATCTAGCCCTTTGGGATGTTCTTTCTCCAAGCAGGCTATGGCCACATTGTCTCAACAACAGTTTCAGTGGCTCTGAATGATGTCGGCATCACTCAGGTGGGATTATAGGATAAGTTGTGTCCCCCACAAAAGATATGTTGAAGTCCTAACCCCCTTGTACCTATGAATGTGACCTTATTTGGAAACAGGGTCTTTTCAGATATAATCCATTTAAAATTGGGTCATTAGGTTGACTGTTAATCCAATATGACTGGTACCTTTAAAAGAAGAAGGCAATATGAAGACAGAGACAGAGATCGGACTCATGCTGCCATAAACCAAGGAATATCTGTGGTTACCAGAAGCTGAAAGAGACAACAAAGGATCTTCCTCCAGAGCAGGGGTCCCCAGCTCCTTGACTGCAGACCAATTTAGGTCCCGAGCATTACTGCCCGAGCTCACCTCCTCTCAGATCAAGAGGAGCACTAGATTCTCACAGGAGCAGGAACCATATTGTGAACTGTGCATTTGAGGGATCTAGATTGTGCACTCCTTATGAGAATCTAATCAATGCCTGATGATCTGAGATGAAACAGTTTCATCTTGAAACAATCCCCCACCACCTTCCCACCACTCTCCTTTCATGGAAAAATTATCCTCCTCAAAACTGTCCCTGGTGCCAAAAAGAATGGAGATCACTGCTCTAGAGGCTTTGCAGGGGGCATGGCTCCACTAACACCTTGTTTTGTGACCTCTAACCTCAAATCTTTGAGATAATACATTTCTCTTGTTTTAAGCCATTCAGTTTGGGCACTTTGATAGGATAGCCCTAAGAATTTAATAAATGTTAATTTTATGCTCCTGTTCCCTGTATTATATTACCTTTTCCCTTGATCATAATACTTGTTATGAATTAACACTCTGTGAGAACTTGGAAAAATTATCTTTCTTCTGAGCTTCAGGCTGCTGACTTGTCGAACGTTGTCAATAATGTTTTCCTTCCATAATTGTGTAACTTAAGCCAAACAAGAAACATGAAATATCTGACATATAGTAGGAGTCAATGATTCTTTAACTCCCTACTTCAATAGTTTTAACAATATTTTATGATTAAACATCATCTTACAATTCTCAATTTTGTATTTATTAGTAAAATTCCTTCAAGACGTGTACTGTCTTCAAATACTTTATTTAAACTGAAGACTTATACGCATCTATTAGACATTGGTATGAACTTATGCTTCTATTAACACAAATATATAGGGGTATATAAATACATATGGATAGATATATAAATAGTTATAGATATTTATTTGTGATGGTTAATTTTATGTCTCAACTTGGTTGGGCCACATGTCCCAGCAATTTGAGTAAACATTATTCTAGATGTTTTTGTCAGAGTTTTGGCATGAGATAAAAATCAATAGATTTCAGTATGTGGGTTTTGAGTAAGCAGATTTCCCACAGTAATGTGCTTAGGTGTCAGTCAATCCTTTGAAGACCCGTATAGAACAAAAAGACTGACCTGTTCCGAGCAAGAAGGAATTCTGCAGCAGGCTTGAAATGCGATGTGTGATCCTCTCTGGGTTTCCAGTCTGCCTGTCCATCCTGAAGATTTTGGACTTGTCATGCCTCCACGACTGCTGAGCCAATTCCTTAAATCTCTTTATACAACCACACACACACACACACACACACACACACACATACACTATTGTTTTTGTTTTTTTGTCAAACCCTTATACAGTATGTATACATGGCTATATATACACACACATATATATATACACACACACACACATATACATATATGTATATATATATTTCTCATAGCTTTATCTACTGAGAATCTCTAGAAGCAATGACACCACAGTAGTAACAAGCACACCCAACACCCAGACCCTGGTGTCTAAATACTATTCTACAGTAAAACTAATGAGGGTTCATTGAGGAAATGGGAGATTTTAGTATCATGGCTGGAAAAATAAAAGATAGGTCTGGAGCATCTTGTGGTTTCAAAAAATAAAGTACTTAAAAACAAAAGAATGTGACACTTCAAAAGGACACAAATAACCTATAAGAGCTCTCAACGGTCACAGCTAGAACAATTTGAGACATAAATACATAATATAACACAGTACTGGGGTATAATCTAAAGTATCAAGTAAGTATACATGAATACATGCTGATATAAGACAAATGACTGAATAAATGTTTCTTTCAGAAGAATTTCATATAAGACGTATAGATAATCCCCAGTATATGAGGTGGACCTTAATTCCTATCCCCGTCTCCAATGACTCACTTCCAAAGAGCAGAGCAGGAGAAAGAATAACAGTAACTGCACAATGGAGAAACCTTTTAAGCACTACATTAACCTAGTAAACAAGGATAACCTCATGAGTGTTATCATCTGGATACCATGTATTTCCATTGCAATATGAAGAAAAGGGAACTTCAACTCTGTTGTAATCTTTCCAAAACCTATAACCACAGTCTAATTGTGAAAAATACAGACAAATCCAGATTAGAAGACATTGTTCAGAATACCTGGCCAGCACTTCTCAAGATTATCAAGGTCATGCAAAGAAAGGAAAGAAAGAGAAACTGCTACAGAACAGATCAGGAAAGACTGGGAAGACATAAAGACTAAATGCAATGTGGTACCCTGGGTTGGGTCTGGCACATAAAAAGAACATGAATAAAACACCTGGTGAAAGCCATAAAGCTTGGAGTTCAAGTAATTGTAATGTACAATGGCAGTTCCTTAGTTCTGATAAATTTCCCATGGCCATGTCAAATGTTAACAATAAGGGTAATTGCATGACGGTTTTGAGAATTCTCTGTAATATCTGTCACTTTTCTATAAATCTGAAATCATTACAAATAGAAAGCGTTTTCCTGAAAGGTAGCATCAATCTAAAAAATGTAAATAGTAGAGATGGGCTTACAGTGCAAAGTAATATTTCTCTGGCCAATGGAACGCTTCCTCTGGTCTTGTTTTCCACTTTTAAAATATTTATAATGGTCTATATTAATATTTTAATTAATTTTAGAGATTATCTTTGATGTTCATGGAATGATAGGTGGAACTAGAGACCTCATACAACATTTGCTGTTGATTGTTTCTCCCTGCAAGAGATTATTTATTGTTTATGTTATAAATAATATATATATGTTATATATGCATACATATATGTGTGTGTGTGTGTGTGTGTGTGTGTGTGTGTAAATATTTCTCCTAGCCTTATCCATTGAGAATCCCTAGAAGCAATGACAACACAGTAGTAGCAAGTATACCCAACACCCAGACCCTGGTGTCTAAATATGTAATAGTATATATATTATGTTATATTTACTTTGAGAAGGAGTCTCACTTTGTTGCCAGGCTGGAGTGCAGTGGCACTATCTCAGCTCACTGCAACCTCTGCCTCCCGGATTCAAGCAATTCTTCTGCCTCAGCCTCCCGAGTAGCTGGAACTACAGGTGTGCGCCACTATGCCCAGCTAATTTTTGTATTTTCAGTATTGATGGGGTTTTACCATGTTGAGCAGGATTGCTGGATCTCCTGACCTCGTGATCCACCTCAGCCTCCCAAAGTGCTGGGATTACAGGCATGAGCCACTGCTCCCAGCCCATAAATAATATTCTTAAACTTTTATTTCATTAACAGTAAACAAAATTTCTTGAATACACATTTTATAGGACGTGTATGTTATTACAACCCACAACTTCTTCAGCTCTTCTCAAACATCCTCTCATTAGTAACTGGAACATTTTATCATGTGTTCTCAAAATTAGTTACATTTTATTCTGTTTTGTAACCAAAATTAACCTTTCTGATCTTTTCTATAGCTTAGTTTATAAAATTGAAAAGCAAGCTGGGCATGGTGGCTCATGCCTGTAATCACAGCACTTTGGGAGGCTGAGGTGGGCAGATAACCTAAGGTCAGGAGTTCAAGACCAGACTAACCAACATGGAGAAACCCTATCTTTATTAAAAATATAAAATTAGCCAGGTGTGGTGGCACATGCCTGTAATCCCAGCTACTCAGCAGTCTGAGGCAGGAGAATCCCTTGACCCTGGGAAGTGGAGGTTACAGTGAGCTGAAATCGTGTCATTGCACTCCAGCCTGGGCAACTCCATCTCCAAAAAAAAAAAAAAATGTAAATCATTAAGAGGTATTCTTATGTCCATCTAAATAATATCTATGTGGAACCAACAGATATGCTGTGATAACATTTTGTTTTCTATCTAGTTCTATTCATTTCATCAGTTTACTTTTTTCCTTTCTTTCTGCAATATTAAGGTGACTTTCTATTTTTTTCCTTGTAGCTGATATCATGTTTCATGTTTTTCAGAATTCTCAGAATAACAAAGCTGTGATATCCCTCTTTTTTTTCCCCCTCCTGAAATGATTCCTTTTTCTAACATTCTGTTCTTCTGCTTTGATCTGGGCTGATGATTCTACAAACCATGTGGTACAATTCTACATGACTTAGGGTTAGATTCTCCATTTTCTATATTCAATATGTCTATCTTCCTCTTTTTATGTATTTGTATACTCCCCATTTTCTTCTGGAATGCATATTTCAAGAGCTTCCTAAGAAAGGCTATGTAGAAAATATCCTAATTTTGTGCTAGTGACTACTTTGTCTGCCATTCTCTCCACGTGGTCCCAGATGAAGATTGATTAACTTTGAGGACATTGTAGATTTTCTTCCAGTATCCAATTTTGTTGTTAGGTAGTCTGATTCCAGTTTGATTAGTATTCTTTTCTAGTTGACCAGTTAACCCTCTTTTTTAGGAATTCCTCTTTGTCATTGTGGTATTAGAGTTTCATAATACTTTGCTAAACATATATCTTAAAAAAAACAGGAAGAAAAGCAAATTTTATTATGAGCACACATGTTCACAGGAGTAATGCAAAATATAAAAACTCAAAAAAATGGCCAGATGATTGATGCTTTTATATACTCTTCAGGTTACAGTACTAGGAGCTGAGAGCATGCAAAACAGGTTATCATGGGGAAAAAGGTTATGGGAGGAGGAGGAGAAGACGAATAGTAAATATGTGTCTCTGCAAACACTGTACTGAGAACTGAATTAGATCTTTTTATCTGCAAACTTGTGCCTATATCTCTCAGAAGTCATTCTCTATTAATTCCTTTTGAATTATTTCCCTTGTATTTTCTCTTCCAGCTTTCTAGAATTTTTTAATTCACTTAAAGTCCCCAGAATAGATCTTTTATGTCTTTTATTTATTTTTTTAATTCTCTTACCTTTATCTTCTAAATTTCTTAATGAATTGAGTAACAACACATTATTAATTTTTAAGAGATAGTTTTTGCTCTCTAATGATTTCTTTGTCATAGAAACATATTCTTATGTTATCTATACTTAATATTCTTTTTTAAAAAAATCGAATGACCCCTACTATACCTGCGAATGTTTCCCCGGGGTCATTTATTTGTTTGTTTAGTCTGACTTTTTCATGTTTCAGACTTCTCTCAACTACCCTGTGAACTTTGGTTATGCTTTTATGTGGGTTCATGACTTGAGGCTTCTAAAGTGTGAGGTACTGGATTGCCAGACTTAGGATGAGGTCGGAGGGCCAGGGTGCCAAATGTTTGGCTCCCTAAATATCAGAATATAGATGGTCTTATTTTGGGGTGCCTATTTCTATGTATTCCACAACGCTTAAAAGATTAATTTTTTACTGTCAGGTAAAAAAGCGGTCTTCCAAGTGTTGTATTTAGTCCTGAGAAATGGAGTAGGCCACTTCTTCCTCTACCTGCTTTAAATGCATTTCCCACCTTTTATAGTGGCTGGCGCTTCCAGGCCTGGACCTTGCTGTGGGTTTGCAGCACATATTGACTCTCTTCTCACCAGCTGCTACCTTCTCTTCATGTCCTCTAGGCCATAGATTTTCCTATCCTGTTGCAATAGTACCACTTTACCATCTGCTTTCGGTCTTCTAGAAATGTGTTAAAAGCTTGTGAATAGCCCCATTCTGCTCACTTTGTTGTTGCAAATTTATACTCTTTACAAAACACTTTAAAATTGCTTTAATATACAGTTAAGTAGAAAAAGATATAAATTCAAATGTTCCATCTACTATTTTGAACAAAGCCTCTCTTCTCCCCTTCAATTATCACTTGATTCCCACTTAATGTATTTTATTTGGAATTACTGTTGCTCCTTCCCACCTCAATGTTGGTAAACAATTTGTTTTGCATTGGAAAGATTTACTCACTAAGAAAAACATAATGCTCATATAATAGCTCCCCAAAGACATGCTTATTAGATTCTGGCTGTTCTAAGAGTTCACTACATGTGAGAAACTAGACAATTCTAAAAATGAAATACATTATGTGTGATATGGAAAAGACTATCTTCCCTCATTTCACTTCTGGCATTAAATTATCATCTGTAGAATTAAAGAAAAAAAATTATACATAAACCGTGTGTTAAAGTTTGTCTTTCCACATTTAAATAACATCTCAGTAGTATAATCAGATAACAATATTATATATTTTATATTTTTGTATATTTTATAGGATGCATTTTCAAGGCATTATTTTATATTTTTATATATTTTGTAGAATGCATTCTCAAAGCATTCTATAAAATATTTGCAGAAATGGTTTTGGTCTAGGGATGAAAGAATATTTTGGAATTTGCCCTCATAATTGTTCCCATTTAATGCCACTATGAGCTTTATTATATCTTTTCATTTAATAAATTAATATATAATAAGAATATACGTATTAAACATTTTCATATAAATGTTTTATGCATTCAGGAGTCTTGAATACTATTAGTGTTCATCTTCTTGTAAGTCACTGCACCCTCCTGTAAGAATTTTTTTTTATCAACAGATAGTGTAATCACCTTTTCATGTGGAGTGGATAGTTGACTTCAATGACATTTTAATGGATTTTAAGTGGATCCTGACCCTGACCTTATCTTATTGTATGTGACTTTCCATAAACCATTAGGCGTATGTTCTTTATTTACGTATGTTGTGTGAAACAAAGCTGGTATATTACTCACTTGCCTTTTATTCCTATTGTTATGTGATAAAAAAATATTTATAAATTACTTTAACTCCTGTATTAGTGACACAATTAGGTAGTTATTTTTAATTATAGACTAAAACACTTGGGTAAGCCAATTTTGGATCAGTGTTTTTTGAGCTTAATACTCAAAATGACACCATTTCCAATGTCAGAAATGGCCTCTGTGTCATGTATGGTCATTTCAGTGATATCGAGGACATCTTGTCTTTCTTCACTGGAGGTATTTATAGAATTTCCTTATATGACTATCTGGTCTCTTTGAACTACTTATTGTAAAAATCTGGCCATCTTTATTTCTGCATATAACATAAAAAATTAAAAGCAAATACATTAAAGAAGAGAATTTATAATCAGTGTATTTTGATTATAATTAAAGTACTTTTATAAAAATGATAAATAGGTGCTTTCCTTAAACCAAAAGATTTATTTAATTTTTCTTCTAGAGAGAAAGCAGTATTATCCTTTAAAAACCAGTTTTCTACTTGATTAAACTAAAATCTGGTCAACCCACCTTTTATCTCTAAATAATCTACAATATTTAGAATTCTAAAGTTAGAAAGGATCTTTAAGATGGTTTTGTCTAATTCATTCATTATACCTATTTCTATAGGTATAATGGAAATACCTGGGGCTCAGAACAGTTGGTGATGGTTGGGGCATCAAAATTAACAGTCAGAGGAATCTCAAAGAGAACCAGTACCTATTGGTCACCAGACCAGGGCTCTTTCAGTTGTTACTTTCTGTCCATCACACTTTTATTCCTTAGAGAATCAGATTGTCATTCTTCATGGATTCAGAGAACTGATATGAATGAGTAGATGTAGCAAAAACTATTGTCATTTACTACTGTACAGGAATTCATGAAGTCCTGGCATTACAGGAGGAGAAGGATCTAGGAGGCTATCTAATCGAATCCATCTGTACGTAACACTGTGTCTGTTATGTATTTTACATAGCTTAATATATGTACCTCTATATGTCTTTTGTATTCCAGTTTGTATACCATATATATTTTTAAATCTTGTTTTTTTTTCATTGAATTCAAACAACTGAGTCCTTATTATGTAAAAGGCATAATGCTTGACACTTTACATATATTACCTAATTTCATTTTCACAATAATCCTGAGAGGTTTTCTTATGCTCAATTATACACAGTGAAATAATGTTAAGGAAAAGTCTCTGAAAGAGTGAACATTTCACTTCATACCTCACAGAGCAAGGATTCAAATTCAAGTCTGTCTTTCTCCACAATAGCTTGTATTGTTAACCATAATTTTCTCTGGCTTTTCACACTTCCGTTCTTCAAAACTGCCATGTTTGTTCTCACTTTAGGGTCCTCAGCCTAATGAATCTGTCTGTCTAAGAATGCTCTCCCTTCCATCCTGCCATGATTCACACCCTCTACAAATTGAGATCTCAGCTGACATATCAGTTATTCAGCGTTCTTTCTTGCTCATTTGTTTATTCATCATCTATCTGTATTATTCATCTGTTATCTACGTGTCTATCTTCTACTGTGCTTGCTCTCTATTAGAATGCAAATTTTATGACCACAATAAATTTGTTTCCTTTACCACTATAATATACAATAGTCCAATACCTGTCATGGGTTAGCTCTTGAAAAGTATGACTTGAATTATTTAATTAATTAATTTACACAATTTACAGTGTCAGTATTATCTACTTTGTTATCTCATCATAGGTGTTAACAAGTTTTTTTTACAAAATAATTTATTTTCAGGTATAGCATATTATTTAGCTTAGGGGACATATTATAATTTATTTAATATTGTTCTATTTCTAAATTTTTTAAATATTTGCTTTCAAGTCTCTGTTACTCTGCTTTAAAGTTTCTCAACTGTGCACTATTGACATGTTGGTCCAAAATTTTTTTGTTGTTGGAGGTGGGGGATGTGAGACTATTCTGTGCACTATGGGTTGTATAGCAACATTTCTAGTCTTTATACACTAGCAGCTAGTAACTTCCCATCCCTGAGTTGCGAAAACAAAAATAACTCTAGATATGGCCAAATGTCCATTAGGGAACAAGATCACTCCCAGTTGAGGATCACAGCTCTAAATGATGCTGCAATAAATACTTTTAGGTATAACGTTCTTTCCATATTTAAGGGTATTTCTAAGGGCTAAAATCTCAGACTCATTTTATAGACGGAAAATCAGAGGCTTAAAGAATAAATACTTTGCCTAAGGTTACATACTTGTGGAAAAGTTGGAATTTTATCCTCAATCAGTATGAGGTCAGGGCCTTGTGTTTCAACACTGTTTCAGGACCCCTAAATAAAGGTCCCATATACTATGGTGCCAGATAGTAGTATCTTGATTCTTGATTCCCCCTTCACCCTATTTCCCCTCCTTTCTTGCAGGAGTTTTTTGCTCTATCCTGCCTTCCAGTAACCTTTTTTTCTGTCACTGTTGGAGATTCATCTTTTCCCTTTCTCACCCTTTTTACTCACCACCCCCCTTGTCCTAGGTTTAGTACAAGCTGAGCCTGAGCCAAGGATGTATGTGTAACCGATTTATTAAGGAAATGCCTCTAGGGCATGCAAGTTAGGGAGTTGGAGAAAGCAGAAGAGGAAAGGAAGGAAGCCAAGCTATGGTGCAGGTGCAGAGGCATGCATCCTGCAGAGGAGAACTTTTAGCTTGATTTTGCAAGGAGCTCTGGAGTATGTGTTACACCTTAGAGCTGTCCCAACTAGAGGCAAGAGAGCTGTTTTCCATAGCATCAGACACTCTTGTGTCATCGTTATGGGATAGGAGAGAGAATGTACCCAAATCGCTTAACATCCCCTCCCTCCACACACAGAAATAGCAAAAAAGGAAAACAAGGGATCTGCGTAGAGCTCCCATATTGTTCACCACATACTTCTCAGGTATTGTGTTATCGTCACCATGAAATTTGCCATCTGCTCACTGTTTTCTGTTGCTGTAACCGCTCTGCTGGGTCCCAGCTAATAAATCAGGAACACTGAAGCCGAAGATAAATAATGGTTCTGGGAACCAAAGTTCTGAGATAGTCTCCTTATAGATCTCTTCGATTTTTAACCCAAAAGGAAAAAAAAAAACATGGAGGCTGCTCATGTGTGTGGAAATCCATTAACACTTTAAGAGATCTCTGGATAAAATGTAACCTCTCAGGGAATGTGTATTTCAAGGCCCTGTCTTCCCTCAAACTGGAATTTCTGGCCAGAAGAAAATAGCAATTATCTCACTTAGGGACAGCTGGTGTCCTCATGGAGGTTTAAATTTAACTTAGCAGCTAGAAGCTAGTCATCTTTAGATTCAGAAATATGAATTCATTGCAATAAGGAGTTGACCAAGGGCAGGCAGAAAGGACAAAGCAAAGACAATTACAGTCTTATTTCAATGCCATAAAAGAATTGTCATATGAGCCTTGACACACAAATTCCCACAACTGAAGATCATGCAACTATTGCCCAATAAATTTAAGCAGAGTTATTGCAGTTGGCCTTAATTGTCCAGTTTCTATTTTCTACAAAAGGGAATGAGTAAACACAGTGATGCATAAGGGAGAGAGAAATTTTTGAATTTCTTCATATCAGAGACAATAAACACAAACTAAAAATAAATATTAAATGATCAAAATCCCAATGCAAAATATAAATCTATCTGCATATACTATCACATGGAGGGAAAACTTGTATCACTCATATAAATGCCGTTTATTAGACATTGCTTTTCAGTAGATTTGCATCCACTCTTTCATTCTTTGGTCTGTTCCTTGGTCACCTTCGTTCTGTCTCTTCTCTTTCCCCTTTTCTCCATCTTCAATTTAGCGTTTATTTCTTAAGAAACAACTTTACATATTTCTTAGTTCTCTTTTTGCCAACATAACGTTTCTCACTTTTCAACTGCAAAAATCAAGGTAGTTTTTTTAAGTCCATCAAAATAGGAGTTCTAACATCCACTGATTAAATTATGATTCTTCACAGGTGCTTCAAATGCATTGACATATTTGAGAAAGTTATTGCAGACAGATGGCAGATTTATTCCCCTCCTAATATTTTAATACTAACAAAAAACTCAAGTCAGTTTGTAGAATCAGATTGCTATTTAGAAGTTCCAATTTTAAATAAAAGGCTCAGTTTTTCATCTTCAGCAAACACTGGCTAGTCAGGAACTGATGCCAGCATTCTCATAGTTGCCCCAGACAGGCAGTTGCAGAAACTCTGGCTGAGTCATGTCTCTGCTCAGCTACTCAGTAATGAAACATCTCTCGGGATATTCCTAAGACATGCCAGAGATGTGTTTCTGGTCTCCACCTATTTCTTTGTCGTGCCCCAAGCTGTGCCCACATGAGTGGAATTTCCAGTGCACTGCCACACTCAGTAGGACAAAGAGAAAAGACTGCAGAATTGCTACTTAATATTACTCAATAAATCAGTAACAGAAGTAATGAATGGAATGGAATGCAAAATTTTGGCTCTCAACCTTAGAACCACTTCCTGTGAGCAAACAGTGGTTCATAGGTTAGCTTGGGGAGGGCTACTTCAAAGGGATAGTGTCTAAGTAATCAATTTTGCTCTGAATAAAATATGGAAAATACATTTTTTCAAGAGGAGGGGCTATGCTACTTTTTTTTTTTTCATTTTGGGATGCTGGGTACATCCTGGGTAATATAAAGTCAGGGAACAAATGTTTGCTGATGTTAATAGTTAAATAAAATGATTCAAATAGTTATGAGCAAACATTTGCTGATTAAATAACATCATGATTCATATATGAAATGTGTTAGGTTCTACAAATATTATATCATTTCCTTTCAACCAATATTCTCTTTCTGTCCCAGCATAGCCTCCAAAAGAAAACAGCTACAATTTTAAAAGAGAGCCATCTAAAAAAAAAGTAACAAGTTAATAAAATATAATAAAGAGATGGTAGAGGCAGTCAAATATGGAGAATGCAGAAGCAACTCTTCTTTTAGTCCCTGTTTTATTAATAGCCTCTTCTGAACCAAAACAAAAGAACAATAATGGATACGTTTTCTTGCAGATTCAAGAAAAGTTCTTCACATCACTATTTCCTAATCATCAAGTTGCCACACTACTGTTCTAAAATGTCTCTTTGGTCTGAGCACTCCATGTGCTCCCCCACTGTCAATGTCCCAATGCTACAGAAACTGCTCCCTTCCAGCCTTTCACCTGCTACCCAGTGTGTTGATGCTCCTGAACTCATGACCAGATCTGATCCTCATATATGGCACAAGTCACTGTCGGATAAATGCTTTCTGCAGAGATTTCCTTTTGAGACTTGTTTCTAAGCCACGGGTTGCAAGAGTTGGTGAAAAAGTTAAAATCTATTTGCTCTACTAACTGTGGTCAATTGCTGATGTAATAAAAAACATAATGATTCATATATGTGTTAGTTAGGTTCTACGAATACTATATCATTTTCTTTGAACTAATATTCTCTTTTTGTCCCAGGATTAGCCTCCAAAAGAAAATTGCTGCTGGCAATTTAAAAAGACAGTCATCTTTTTTAAAAAAGGAACAAATCAATAAATATAATAAAGAGATGATAGAGGCAGTCAAACGTAGAGAATGCAGAAGCAACTCTTCTTTTAATCCCTGTTTTACTAATAGCCCCTTCTGTACCAAAACAAAAGAACAGTAATGAACAAATTTTCTTGCAGATTCAAGAAAACTTAATTAATCCTTAATTTAGTTCATGCTTCAAAATACCGACAATGTTTCTTTACAAAAAAGTAAAAAATCTGAGTATTCCACTTCCCTATTTAAATATTGCATGGTTCCCTATTTTCCAGAGGATAAAAGGTAAACTCCTTAGCATGATAAAATGGCTTTCCAGTGTGACCTTAATCAGTCCCTTCCTTTGCCTGTTTCATTATGGGATCCAGGCTCAATAGGCTCCAAATCGCTCATTGTTCTCAACACATGGTTCCCTCTCAAGTGTCTGTCTTTGCATTTGCTCTTTCCTTTAGCTAGCATAACTTTCTCTCACATACTGCCACTTTTTCTCAGTTGCATGATTGGTTTGACTGGGGACTCTGAAGAAATTTTTATTTTACTTTATATTTTACTTGTTTTTTATAGACCACTGAACTCTGAGTTCTTCAAAGACAAAAATCATAATTTATCTATTTTGTTAACATTGAATGTGAAATGTAAGCGAAAGTCATTAAGAACCCTAAGCAAATTGGCATCAAGGAGGAAACAGAATGGACACATAAGAAAGAACATTATAGGACCTTACAACTGCTAGTTAAGTATTGGAGATACTTAAGTATTAAGGAGAAACATGTCCTGCTACCCCAGCTTTCTGAATGGGCGTCACTTTTTAAATTTGCTGAGATATAGTGACAGTCACCAACCTGCCCGGGGATATCCTGGCTATTAATTAAACTTAGAGTTCAAATAGGACTCAGAAACATCAGGTGATTAAAGAATGTGGATTATGAATATAATTTTAGAAGAAAACAAAGCCATTGGAATCATTCCTCTAGTAAAGCAAATTCTGTTCGCAGGGATAACACATTAAGCAGCTATGTTGGTATGTATTTATTTATTTCTTAACAAATGTTTATTGATGATCTTCTCTGTGTAAAATATTGTGCTAGGTAGAGGTGACAACAGATAGGTATCTCTTATGAAGCTCAGATTCTGAAGACAAAGAAAAACAATAAATAACAAACATGCAACAACATAAATTACAAATAATACATTCATTATTTAATTATAATCTGAAACTTGGGATGAAGAAAGCATAGAATGGAGGAATATAATCTAAATTTTGGGTTCAGGCAAATTGCTATGGGGAACTGATGTTTAAGGTATGATATGGGGGTGGCAGGTGTGACTAAGGTGGGGAGGGGATGGAGGTGAGTTCTCGGGGTTTAAGGAATAACCTGTGCAAATGCCTCATGGTTGTGTGGTGTAGAATACATTCAAGGAAGAATTTTGAGAACGTTGATTTCATTCGATTTTCTAGGCTGGGCATAGTGGCTCACACCTGTAATCCCAGCACTTTGGGAGGCCAAGGCAGGTAGATCACGAGGTCAAGAGATTGAGACCATCTTGGCCAACATGGTGAAACCCTATAAAAATACAAAAATTAGCTGTGTGTGGTGGTGTGTACTCCCGGCTACTAGGGAGGCTGAGGCAGGAGAATTTCTTGAACCCGGGAGTCGTAGGTTGCAGTCAGCTGAGATGGCACCATTGCACTCCAGCCTGGTGACAGAGTGAGACTCCATCTCCAAAAAAAAAAGATTTTCTGGCTACAGAATTATAGCTTTAATAAGAATAACGTTGATGTAAGGAGTCCACTTAGCATGTGAGAAAATATTGGAAATATATTGGCATAAAATTAACTGGACTTGATGCTATATTGGATATAAAGTTTAAATGAGAAGGAAGTGTGAAGAATGACTGCCTGCTTTCTGAATTCAGCAACTAGGGAGATGTTGAGGCCCCTCTCTGCCAACTGAACACAGGAGAGGGCAGTGAGAATATCACACTTTCAGTTCTAGAGACACTCAATGTGAGGTAGCTATGGGATATCTGTGTAGAGTTGTCAAATGGGCAGGTGGTTACATTGGTGCGGAGCTCAGATGACAGTTGTAGGACTGAGACTTCTATTTTAGAGTCTTCAACATATGCAGAGTAAATGAAGTCATTGAGAAGATAGTAAAGCCCAGGTAAAATGTGTGGACTGGTAAGGGAGAGACAGCCCTGAGGAACTCCGGCCTTTAAAAGTTTAATAAAGCAGGAGGTGTCAGCTAGGCAGACTGAAAGTGAGTGTGAAATCATTTGCCAGCTGGAACGGTTAGCAAGCTGGAGATTTTAAAAGACAAAGTACTTTTGCAAAGAGAAAATTATCCAAGCAAAAGAATTGGATAATTTCTTGGCAGGGAAAGTTTTCCAAGGTCCAGCAAAGTCTTTTTTTTACATTCAAGTAATTTAAGTAAATTTTAGAAAAAATTATTGGTAGATATCTAATAGTTGTAAAAATGAGATTGATTCAAATGTCACAAAATCTAATATGATTAGATACTATATGACTTTTTTCTGAATAGAAGCAAAGATATTTGCCCTGATGAATTATTCATATGAGTAACATGGTGTTATTGGAAAAGTAATACAATAATAAGTGCCTAAGATCATCTGATAAATTTAAAAAGTTAGAAAGTAAGCCTTGGAATAAAATAAAACAATTTATCCCAAGGATAAAATCTCTCAGCTAAAAATCAAATATCCATGCAAAACATCAACATTTTGATCGTCTCCATTGTCTTTAATTTAGTTGATTTTCTTGTAGTAAATATCTAAAATCATCTCATTTACCTAAAAATGAGTTGGCTTTTAAATTTGCCTTCCTACAATCTTATTCTGAGAGCATCATAATGTGTGGTCTTGGAACTCCCTGCTAGAGCAGTGAACTGATGTTGATAAGCATGTTTAAGACAACTTTTATTTTATAAAAAATTAACATATGATGAAGCACAGGACAGAATTTTAAAAAATATTTTTATATCATAATTTAATTATGTATATTTGAAAATAACTTAATAAAATCTAATTTTCAACCCAGTGAATTACTTTATAATAATAAAATACTCTCTGAGAATTAAATTTTCCTTTGTGGAAACAAGTCAAATGGCCTGGAGGTGTGGCCTTGTCATTACTGTCTATTAGTGCCATAAGAAAAGAGATTTAGACTGGAAAGTAAATTTGGCATTCATAAATCACTCTACAGCAAAACCAAGTATCTTGGACTTCTGGAAAACATTTGCAGTAATTCTTGAAACAGAGCACAGTGCAAGATCAAGCCAGACAGGACAAATGAATTTTCCCCAAGTCAAGAGTTAAGAGGGCTTCTGAAATATTCCAGCAATGGGAAAAGACAACATTTGCTCTCAGAATCATGATTATATTATTGTTAAACCTTTCATATTGCAGTAAGTGGTTTGAATATTGGAGAGCCAGGGTGTTCCAGAAATTGACTTCTCTTCTAGAAGAATTAGCTCATGAGATAATGGGGATTTCTATAGCCAGAGAATGACAATAAGGTTGTACTGTCAGAGAAAAGATAAAAAAGGGTCATATGAAAATGAAAGTGGGTGGGAGGAGGCCGCTACTATTATGGTCTGCCTAGAGCACTGGGTAGCTAACAGGAAGTAGCAAGAGGTTAGGGTGAAATAGCAGCACAGGAGACATCTGTTGTTTGGCTTGTCTAGCATTTTCACCTCCTGAGAAAAGCCATCTCTTCTTTCAATGGAGTACTTCTCATTTCCCTCCAAATACATAGTTTTATTTGGGGCTGCCAAATATGATGTGTTGCTTAGCTCTCAATCCCAACCATCCTTATCATGAGAATGGGCAGGTGGCCCTTGCTAGGCTAATAGGAATTCTTCTCTAGGATTTTTGTTTTTAAATTGAAACAAAGGGCAGCCACTTCTTTGTCTTTCCTGCAGTTTGGTCATTGTAATAGAACAATCTCCTCTTCCATGCAACACAAAGACATCCATATCTTAATCCATGAAGTCTGTGAATACGTTAGGGTACATGGCAAGGGAAAATTAAGGTAGTAGATAAGATTAAGTTTCCTACTCTGCTCACTTTAAAAGAGGGAGATTATCCTGGATTATTCCTTTAAATGTGGAAGAGGGAGATAGAAGAGGAGGTCAGAGTAATGGGATGTTAGAAGAATTCAACCCACTTTTGCTGACTTTGGAGATGGAGGAAGAGGGTCATGAGTCAAGAGACGGGGGCCTCCAGAAGGAGCGTAACCTTGTTTATACCTTGATTTTAACCCAATGTATTAGTCTTCCTGGGCTACCACAACAAAATACCTCAAGCTAGGTGGCTTCAACAACAGAAATTTATTTTTCCTATAGTTCTGGATGCAGTAAGTACAAGATCAAGGTACCATTAGAGTTGCTGTCTCCTGAGGACTCTCTTCCTGCTTTGCAAATGACTGCCTTCTTATAACCTCAAATGGCCTTTCTTCTCTTTGCATGGAGAAAGAAGAGATCTCTAGTGTCTTTTTGTCATATTATAAAGACAACAGTTATATCAGATTAAGGCCCTACACTATGCCCAACTTTAACCTTTAATATCTCTTTATAGGCCCTATCTTCATATACAGTTAAATCAGAGTTAGGGCTTCAGCATACGAATTTGGTGGACACAGAATTCAGTCCATAGCACCCAGTAAAACATGTTTTGGGCTTCCGAACTAGAGAACTGTAAGCTAATATATTTGTGTTGCTTTAAGCCACTAGGTGTGTGGTATTTGTTACAGAAATAGAAAACTCATGCTGTTATATTAGCAAAAAACCAAAACACTTTTGATTTAATCTCAGTGAGTTTCTGTTCCTTTCAAACAACAGTCCTGATTTGGAGCCAGGTCATGTGCAAAGAATTAGGAGCATAATGCCATTGAGGCTTTTGGTAAAAACAGGATTATGATACAATTTGTATTTAGGGAAATTATTATGGATTCTATTTTGGA
This sequence comes from Cheracebus regulus, assembly GCA_963574635.1. NCBI lineage: Eukaryota > Metazoa > Chordata > Mammalia > Primates > Pitheciidae > Cheracebus > Cheracebus regulus. Next base: position 19,718 of record CAUYQU010069865.1, read on the forward strand.
GAGGCAAGAATTCCAATCCTATTGATTGCTGAAGTAACATAATTATTCAAAATGTATTGAATCTTATAAAAATGAAAAATGGGCCAGGTGCAGTGGCTCACGGCTGTAATCCCAGCATTTCGGGAGGCCGAGGCAGGTGGATCACAAGGTCAGCAGTTCAAGACAAGCATGGTCAAGATGGTGAAACCCCATCTCTACTAAAAATACAAAAATTAGCTGGGCATGGTGGCGGGTACCTGTAATCCCAGCTACTCGGAAGGCTGAGGCAGTGAATTGCTTGAACCTGGGAGGTGGAGGTTTGAAGTGAGCTGAGATTGCACCACTGCACTCCAACCTGGGCGACAGAGCAAGGTTCTGTATCAAAAAAAAAAAAGAAGAAGAAAAGAAGAGAAGAAAAAAGGAAAGTGTTATCTCATTCCCATATTATCAAATGACTATTTGTACTCTAGAGGTTGTGTCATTTTTCTAGAGTACAACTAGCTTTAAGACCCGTCACAAAGGGCCTGTCAGACACTTGTGCACAATAACACAGTCTAAATTAATTCAATCAAAAAGAAAGATGCACAAGCGCGCACACGTGCACACACACACGTGCGTGCATGGAGAGAAAGAGAAAAAAGAAAGCAGAAAGAATGGAAGAAAGAGAGAAAAATGGAAGAAGGGAGGAAGAAATGAGGAACAAAGGAAGAGAGGAAAGGAGGAAAGAAGAAAGTTTCTGTGGTAGATTTCTACTTAGGACCAAAGATGGTCACTTTGATTACCCTTTCCAATACGATTCAATTTTACAATTAAGTTTGTTTTTTAAATTATTAATTTTGAATTAACATTCAACAATGATGATTATTCTGCTACTCTTTACTACTATTATCAAGTTGTGCTATATTCAGGCTGTTTCAGTTTTTTTAATCTACCAATCTCACTGCAAACATTTTCCAAATAGATTAATTCACTCTTTTAACTTTTACATTTCTGCAGAAGTCTAATAAAAATATATATATTCTTCTGTAAGTTGATTTCTTATTTTTTTTTCAAAAAGGCATGGATTCGATCTGTACTGCTACTCTCCTGCTGCTCTTTGTTTTTTAAACTTCTATTAACAGTGACATTATCTGACTTTCTTTTGTAGATAAATGGATCCAATCATAAAATGTATTCAAATTATGATCCTAGAGAAAATTCCTTTCAACCCATCTCGCTTCTAAGGCCTTACACATTTGACAAATTAGGAGGATTTATTAGCGCTCTTCTGCTTTACGGGCAGACTTGTTATTACTATAATATCCTTTTCTGTATATTGGCTGACTTACTTTCACTCACAGCAGTGTGTCTGTGTGTTTAGAGACACAAAGACAGAGACAGAGAGGGACAGAGAGAAATTAAAATGGAGACTATCCTTTCTTTCATACAAAATCAGTTGTTTCATATTCTTAATTTTAGAGCAACATGCCTGGCCCGATGCTTGCATTATCCATCTGGGTAGGAACCTCAAACCTGCATATATACCTGCAGAATCTGAAGCAATCTAATGACTTCCACAGTGATTTCTGGGAATGTCCTCACACGGTTCTAGCCTCCCCCTCCCTCTATGTGCAACAGGCACAACAAATGGTAATTGAGAGAATACATTACTGAAGAAAATAAACTGCTTCTCAATCCAAAAGACATCATTTAAGCAACACAACAAAGGAGCAACTCAATGAGTGCTACTCATTTTTTGATTGGCTGTAGGCTCTCAGATCTATATAGGCAAGGTTCCTCAAGGTAAAAGTTAGCCTTCTCCTCTAATAATAAAGGGTTCAGTTTCCCTATATCTCTACTTTCTAAAAACATTCTTCTACCCAAACCATGCATAAAGCTCATGTAATGGCAGTGTCTAAACCTTAGACCATTGAATTCAGGAATCTTGAGAAACTATGTGGTCTTCCAGTAATTTAGAATTTTAGTTTCTCATTCTCCTTGATATCTTGTACTTCCTTGCACATATTTTCTTCCTTTGGTTTTCTTGTTAATACAAGGGTCAATATGCCGTGTTTTCTTGGCTGAGACATAAGCTTTATATTTTTAAATGTTTAATAATTTGGGATACATAGTATCATCAATATGATATTTACATAGTACATTGTTTTCCTTGAATACTGTTCTCAAGTCAAAGGTGTCCCCTACGATGTAGAATATCTTAGAATTGAGGAAATGTTGTTATAAGGATTAAATGAGTTATTCTATGTAAAGAACTTAGAATACAACTTAGTACATAAGAGTCACTCAACTAATGTCAGGCATTATTATCATAAACATTGTCATTATTGCCTTAGGCAGAATAGCACATTTTTCAGGCGCATAGTTTCTGAGGCTAGACACACCTGAGTTGAAATTTAACTCTGCTATTTATTACCTTGGGGGTCCTGGCACATTACATGACTTCTCTAAGCTTTGGTTTTTCTTATCAAAAAGGAAGATAGAAGACTTAAATTTGAAAAAGTAATGAGACTGAATGAGAATACCTATTTTTACAATCTTAGTATAGTACTTGGATCAGAACAAAATTTTAGTTGAGGAACTATCAATTGATTCCAATTAGCTGTAGCCAATAATTAGCGCATTTAGCTTTCTGAATCTTGGGCTATGTTCACAGGTCTGATTTTTGCCAGCAGGGATTTTCAGAAAATGGAGAAACAAGAGGGAGCTGAATGTATCTGGATGTGTCTGGTCCTGGCTTGCATCCCAATTCCTAAATCCACTATCATTACTTGTGGATTTAAACTTGATGACATCTCTGGGCCTAAAATGATAGATGATCACAATTTTGTTGCTGCTGTGGTTTAGAGACAGGGATAAAAACTGTTATGGGACATCCTGATGGTGACCTTGGGCACAAATTTTAGCAGATCCAAACAGTGACCCATTGGCATCCCTCTGTGTAGAGGTCTCAGTTTGGTGTGTGATTCCAAGTGTTTCTATTACTGTCGTGTAATTGGCAGGTGGTGTAGGGGAATTGTGGGGGAAGTTACTAGCATGCAGAGCAGGTTTGTACTGGCCTTGTAGACGATTGTTAAATTTTCAGGAGTTTTGCAAGCCAGTTATTAAATATAATCACTATTAAAAACTAAATTACATACATTTACAATTAATTATATTAAAAGCATAGGTAATGTAAATCCCAAACTCATCACTTCCTAATTATTTTACTATGTATTACTATAACCTATGCTTTTGTGATCATTTAAATCTATTGTCTCCATATAGTGAAAATGCCCCCTATTGAGAGTAGCTTTTGAACTCTGTTCATTGATAGCATATCAAAAGCTTTAAATCAGCAATGGTGGGAGTATATACCACAAAATAGGGATCCTTCTTTCTGAGCTGGTTCTTAAACATGTAATAGCAAATCACTTGAATTAGAATAGAGTTGGGCACATTGGACTATAGTGGAAATGTTTTTTAAGCAGTTATTTACTAGATTTCCCTGAATGCATTTGATGTGAAAGTAATGATAGTTTTAAAACTATCATGCATGCTAGTAACTGTGTGTTTATGAATACGTATATGTGAGTGTGTCTTTCTTTTTTTCCAAGGCAAACTAGTGAGTTTAGGATGAGGATAGTCATGTTCACTAGGCCATGATTGTTAAATAGTCAGTATTTTGATAGCCATTTAGTAAACTGTTGGCTTCCCAACAGTTGAAAACCTCTACAATGTGAGAATATTTGCAGTACAAATTAAAGTGAATTTTGTTTGTTTTTAAAAATTGGTTTATCAATACTCAGCCTAAAATCCTTATCTTTGCCCAGAACTCCAACAAAATGTTACCTGATATATCATTCTATTTAGTCATTTTCAGGTTGTTCTTATTCAACTTTTATATAATATTTAGTCTCATTCTCTGAGTGATACAGGGATAAACCCTCTGCTAAAATTTCAGAAAATGCAATAAAACTGAACAAAACAGTAAAATTATGTATTGATATGTGTACTGTACATAAAGCAATTTTATGTAGTTTTTCTGTTTTTAAAATGTTATTCTCTGAATTCCTCTAGCATTTATTTCATATGACTCTGTCTTTTATCATGTACCCAAAAACATATTGGAATCTCTTTTGTTTTGGTAGTAGTTTCAGTCAATGAATATCTTTATTAAGAGTCAAAAGTTACACTAAAATGTTTTTGTTCAATTTCAACACACTAATACTAAATCTGCATCTTATGGTATTTAAAACAGAATTGTTGGCTGGGCTCAGTGGCTCACACATTTAATCCCAGCACTTTAGGAGACAGAGGTGGGCGGATCATGTGAGGTCAGGAGTTCAAGACCAGGCCTGGCCAATATGGTGAAACACCATCTCTACTAAAAATACAAAAATAGCCGGGTGTGGTGGCACTCACCTGTAGTTCCAGCTACTCTGGAGGCTGAGGCTGAAGAATGGCTTGAACCTGGGAGGCGGAGTTTGCAGTGAGCCCAGATTGTGCCACTGCACTCCAGCTTGGGTGACGGAGTGAGACTCTATCTCAAAAAAGCAAAACAAAACAAAAAGCCAGAACTGTTTACATTCTGATATATATAATATATATAATGTGTGTATATATATATATGTGTGTGTGTGTGTGTGTATATATATATATATACACACACACACACATAAATATCAAATTCTAGAAAATAATAATAAGTGTTCATAAATTGATAACTGGAAATTTTTGCTTCCTTTTATGTGTTTGGCTTGGGTAATTAATGGATGATTACAATAATTTTTGAGGAATCTAAATTCCATTCATTCTTGACCAGTCTAGATATAAAAACTAACTTATCCTCCTTCAATTATTATTCACTTATCACACTCACTATGCTAAAATAAGTTATCACAGAAATATTGTTAACCTAATTAGCTTTAACCTGCCTGATAACAAATTAATTAATAAAAGTTATCATTTACCAAAAATGTACAGGGATATTTTTAGAGAACTTTGTGGAGAATCTCTATTGGAACAGCTGTAAGAGAAGAGAGATTGTTTGATAATACAGAGGATCATCACAACTTCAATACTATTATCTTTTAAAGTCTCCAGTATAAGTGGCTCTGCCTTTCCTATTTTCAGTATGGTGCATCACTGCCAAGAATCACCAGAGCATGCCTGAGGCTTTTGAAACTTTATCCTCAAATTCCAGAGGGTCTGTCACGAAACCCTCTTTGACTTTGTCTATCTGTTAATCTAATCCCTGCCCAGATGATGTTCCCAGGATAGAACCAAGGGGCCCCATAGTTTGGCACTCAGTTCACATGACATAGCATAAAGGATCATAAAAGAGAGTAAAGCTATATATAATCACATATGATAATTTATTGAGCTTCAATAAGAAAGTGGTTGTATTTTCTACATGATACATATTTCACATGGTTTTAGAATTTTCTCCATTTATGACATTGATTTTTAATGACCAAGAATCAGTGCCAAGCTAATTCTTGGTCATTGAGCTCATTTTTAGTGACAAGGCAAAACTATGCAAAATTACAAAAATTCTAATTTATTTTTGTCTTCCTATTTATTCGATATTTATTTTTCTTGTACCTGAAATGTGGTGGATATTGAATAGACTCTAGGATAACAATGATTAAAGAAAAAGACATTTTTCTCATTGAACTGTAAAGTATTGTGGAAAAGATAAACATCAGGGTATAAATATAAGTACAATGAAGAGTTACAAGAGGCACAGGTAAAGTAGGAACCAATAACACAGGATGTAATATTGTTTGGGGAAGTCAGAGGACACATTCCAGAAGTGATATTTCCACTCAAGTAAGAAGAAATAAAAGGAGTTAATTAACTAGAGAAGGTAGGCAGCATTACAAGCCTACAGGCATCTGCTTTTCTTAACTGTGCTCCACTCACTTGTCTTCTTACCACTTCCTGAATTATTTTGGAGGATGTGGTTGTAGAGAAGAGTAGTTTAATAGGGGAAGTGGAGGAGAACAGCCCTGCCCTTGACACTCTTCTTGATTCCTCCCACCTCCCCACAATCTTTACTTTTTCTGTGATCCCAAAACTCAGGCATGATTCAATTTAATTCAGAAAGCCAATGTAACTATCTAAAAGAAAACTGACTTCTGGAGGATTGAGGGAGCGCAGCCATACACGACTAACCACTTCTCTTTATCCTCTACCCATTTATCGCTTCTGCTTTATTTATGCATCATCTTTAATTACATGCAGCATGTTCTGTGTATGCACATGTTCCTTTACTTTCCTCAAATAGAGGCTAAATAATCACTCATTTAATTATCAAATAAATCTGAGCTAAAAATAAAAATTGTTAAAAACATTGTCTAACTAATATCAGTTAAATATTTACTGATATATTCTTCTTATTCTTTAAAAAATGTTTTATTGATATATAATAGGTGTACATATTTTGGGGGGACAGGTGATATTTGGATATATTCTTACAATGTATAAAGATCAATCAAGGATCATTGAAATAACCATCACCTTACATATCTCTTCTTTATGCTAGGAATTTATTATTCTTTTATGGTTTCATTTTCAATTTAATTATCCAAATACATACACTTTAATTTCATATATAAGGGAAAGAATCAATTTTTCTTATACCGTATGTTGAAAAATAAATGCCTCTGTAATTACTTCACAAGGTGCCCTTTATTATGTATCATGTTCACGTGGATTATAAGATTTATTTTAGGACTATTCACAATAATCTCTTAATCTATGTGCTGCCTTTTATAACAACCTCTTGGTGTTTTAATTATTGTAATTTCATAATGAACCTGCATAGCTGAATAAATTCTATCATGTTTAAAAAATGTAAACTATTTTAAATGATTTTGTCAAGTTACCAACAACAGTTGCTTGAAGTTGTGATTTGGAGAACATTCAAGCTATGCATTCATAGAGAAGACTAACTGCTTTGCTAAATTCATCTTTCCATTCAGTGACCTAGTATATATATATCTCTCATATATATATATATATATATATATATTTATATATGTATATATTATATATATACACAGCCTATACATTCTGTACATTTCTAGTTAAAAGTTACTCCCAGTGTACATATCTAGATGCTATTGCAAATGAAGTCTTTTTCTGATTGGCATTCTAATAGGTTCATGCTGATGAATTAGTTTTTTTATTCTGTCTAATTTATCAAACTTTTACCCATTCTAAAAGATTCAAAATTGACTCTTTTGCATTTTCTAGATAATCTACAAATAATGAAAAATATAAACTTTTCCCTTAAACTTCCTACTGTTTTTGCTTTGCTTTATTCTTTATTCTATCACTTTTTATAGAATTCTAGTGTAATACAGTCCTGATAACAGCAGACACCCTTGGCTTTGTTCTAATTTTAAAGAGAACTAATTCTATAAGTTTTTGAATAACAGTGAACGATCCTTACTTGTGATTTAAGGAAAACTATATTCCAGGTGACAGGGAATGCGCCTCTTAGGATCATCTAACCTTCCGTATGTTTATCTAAGATTAAAATATTCATTCCAGCTTAGAATCACATCTTGTGCTCTTTAATAGTAGTTATCCAGTGTACTTGATGAACACAAACACAGCTGCATTTATTCTTGTTCAATGGTTGGTTTTTACATCTTTCTAAGAAATGATGTATCTCACCTAAAACACTTCAATGCATGAGTAACTGTCATACATAGTTAAATAAGGTGGAGAGAGGGCAGTGTGTGTGTGTGTGTGTGTGTGTGTGTGTGTGTGTGTCTGTGCGTGTGTGTACCAATTACCAGGTACATTATTGGTAGCAGCCCGGGAATACAGTTCAAATTTCACTTCCTTCATGAAGACTGTCTTGAGTTCCTATACATAAATACTTCTTCCTACCATAATTTCTAAAATATGTTTTCAGCACTCATGTATCACATACAACTAAATAGAGTGAATTTTAAAAAATAGCTTTGCTTTCATCCTTTTCCAGAAAAGTACAATGATTTCAACCACAGAATCAGAAGTTAGACCAACTAGTTTCAAATCTCAGCTCTACTTCTTAACTTCATGACTCATCTTGACCTTCCACAGGTTTCTAGGGCAAATTATTTTGCCTCTTTGTGCCATAGTTTCCTCATATGTAAAATGAGACTAATAATATTTACTATATATTTAAAACTTATTTTAGAGTGCTCTGAAAAATAATAAAATATATTAAAGAGTTTAGAATGACTCTTTGCTCGATTCATTATGAGTATAGAACAAGAGGAGGTCCCTTTTTGATGGGCACTCTTCTTAATGTTTATGTATATTACTTCTCATTTAATCATCTCAGTACATTAACAAGACAGCTGAAGAAGCTTGTGGAGATAAAATTATTTGCCCAAACACATATGCTTGGTAAGTCAGAGAGTTAAAATTTCATCTCAGTTGTTTCATGGAAAAGCCTCTGCTCTTAAGCAATGCACAGTTCAGGTTTCCAACCAGTACCATGAGGAAAGGGGGTCTCTTTTAAACTAATTTAGAGATTCACATAGAGCATAGGGGAAGCTTCATATGAGCTATAACTCTTATATTGCAACTGAAAAAACAGCAATGGTGCTGAAAACTCTGCTGTACTTTGGAATTAATTGGTATTCGAGTTTTGTTTTGTTTTGTTTTTTTATTCTCTTCTTCTAAATTCCAATGCACAGGGTACACCCATACCACCTAAATATGAGTCTCTGAGGGTGGGGTTGTAGACACCAACATTTTAAAAATTTCCCAAGTGATTCCAGTGTATAGCAATAATTGAGAACCAGTGGTCTAGAACAGTGGTTGTAATTAGAACCAATTAGAATTTACTGGAAAAAAATCCTCTACTCTTCCCGATGGGTCAGAGAAGGTCTTACAGAAAAGGAGTCATTCTTCACTTGATATTTGAAAGCAGAAAAATTTGTCAAAAAAACAAATAGGGAAAGGGGAAAATTTGAAAGAACAGAACTTTAAAAAACACAATATAAGAGAAACAGGGTGTAGTACTCCTGGGCAACTGCTAGAATTCTGCATTCTTGGTCATCCTGAACCACCCCCTAAATGGTCTTGTTAGCATAATGTTTCCAGTTCTTCACTGATCATGTTCATCTTCTATTCTAAAAATATGCCTTCTTTGTTCCTTTCTTCTCAATTGCTCTCTGACAAGCCATCTCTGGGTTATATTTTTTGAATTTCCACACCATCCAATGTGACCTCATTCCTCCTTTCTGCTTATGAGTTGGTGGTCTAAGTTTTCATTAAAACATTCATTTTAACATTCCATTTTTGTTATTTACTTCTTTCTTTCTTTTTTTTTTTTGAGATGGAGTTTCACCCTTGTTGCCCAAGCTGGAGTACAATAGCACAATCTTGGCTCACTGCAACCTCCACCTCCTGGGTTCACACAATTCTTCTGCCTCAGCCTCCTGAGTAGCTGGGATTACAGGAGTATGACAAAAGTCCAAATAATTTTTGTATTTTTAGTAGAGACAGGGTTTCACTATGTTGACCAGGCTGGTCTCGAACTCCTGACCTCCAGTGATCCACCTGCCTTGGCCTCCCAAAGTACTGGGATTACAGGCATCAGCCACTTATTTCAAATATTGAATTATGTATCTGTTTTCTTAGATGTTATATATATGTAAATATGTAAACATGTCTATCAGATAAAGTGATAAGTTGAAAAATAAATGGCATTTAAAAATACAATAAAATTTAAGTTTGCAATATAAACATGTCTATCAGATAAAGTGATAAGTTGAAAAATAAATGGCATTTAAAAATACATTAAAATTTAAGTTTGCAACAAGAAGTTCTGTTCACATAATTCATTTATGTATCTCAAGCCGCCTTAATGAAAAATCAGAGTTTATTTTTTAATGGTTACTGATGGAATGACAAGTTTCGTACAACAGGAATTTCTGTAAACCCTATTATTTTGCCTTAAACCATGTGCAAATGACTTCCAGGAAACAACTGGTCAGAATGTGATTTGAGTCATTACTTAAAATTCCAAAGAAGACAATAATAGAAACAAATTAAAATGCTATGCAAATCTATTGGGGGGAAAAGTTGTTTACTACAAAGCAGAAAATCCAAGTATAAAGCATTAAGACATTTCTTTTTCAAAGCAGAATGGTAATAAAATGCAACATATGGCTTGAAATCACAATGCTGACAGTTTTTGGAAATTACTCAGGAGTTTCCAATGTGAAACCAAAGAATAAATATCATACTGGTTTAAAATGTAGTAACCTAACATGTGTCTAAATGTTTAATGAAATCTTGGAGTGTTAACTGCCTCTGTGCAGAAAACCATAATACATAAGTGGATCAATAGATTAGAAAGCTGATTGACCAATTTGAACTGATATATTCATAATCATGGGACTGCCAGCTTTATACTCCATAGATATGGCTGTTGACATAATGTTTCAGATAACATAAGAAATTTTACAGGTGCTTCGTAAATACACATGATGCTTTGGAATCAACTTTTGGATGAAACTATCAGAGCATTTGTGAACTGCTCTTACACAGTACTCCTGAGAACTAGTGACTGTCAAATCTACTGTCACCCTGATACCTGGCATACAGAAAAAGACAATCAAAGCAATCAGTTCTTCTTTTCCTCCCACAATATGGTTCCCTAAACAGGTCAAAGACTCAATATCAGAATACAAATACAACTAAAAAGTGTCCCCATCACAGGAAAATCATGGTGGATTTATTAAGACTTCCCAAATCATGCTACTTTCACAAATAGCACTCTAGAATTCTACCACGTTATAATCACATTAAGAGATGACCTGGCATTTAAGACGGTGACATTGCACACTGGCAAAATGGACAATCTTCAGATCAGGAGATTTGTATGTGTGCTTTTTTTTCACAATCCTTTTGAACTTGGGCAAGCTGTTGAATTTTTCTGAATCTCTTTGCCTCTTCTGCAAAATGCAAAGTTAGACTAGAATGGTAGTTTTCCACTTTTTTTTTTTGGTTGTTTTTTATATGGTGTGAAAGGCTCATTTCATATAAAGTCATAGAAACATTAGACTTTAAGAATATGTCACCACATTCATCAATTTACTTTTCTGTTATAAGCCAATTAGGCAGTAGAACCTGGAGCTCGTATTGAAACCAATCCAATAGTCCCATAGATAGTTTTTTGGATAAAAAGTAGAAATTCACCCTTCTGGTTATAAAGCTTGAAACTTATATTTATCTGAATTTCCTGCTCAGGAAAAGACCTTCAGTTCTCTCAAAAAATATCAAAGAACTAGGCTGGGCACAGTGGCTCACGACTGTAATACTAGCACTTTGGGAAACCAAGGTGTGTGGATCACGTGGTCAAAAGATCAAGACCATCCTGACCAACACAGTGAAACCTCATCTCTACTAAAAATACAAAAATCAGCTGGGCATGGTGACCTGTGCCTGTAGTCCCAGCTCAGGAGGCTGAGGCAGAGGAATCGCTTTAACCCCGGAGGCGGAGGTTGCAGTGAGCCGAGATCATGCCACTGCACTGCAGCCTCGAACTTCTGTCTCAAAAAAAAAGAAGTATCAAAGAACTAAAACTCACCAGATCACCATATCCAGACAATGAGATGCCCGACCCCTAATTCATGATGATTGCTTCCTTGTCCCTCCCTAGTTCCTGCTTTGGTACACATTGCTTCATTTCCTTCCTGCTATATAAACCCCTAGTTTTAGTAGGTAAGGGAGGTGTATTTGAGACTGAGCTCCCATATCCCTGGCTGCAGCACCCAATTAAAGCCTTCTTCCTTGGCAGTAACTGTTGTCTTAGTGATTGGCTTTCTGTACAGCAAAGAGCAAACACCCTTGGTGTTTCAATAACAATGTGAATATGGGATGGGGGGTGGCTATACAATCATTTTTCTGCTTGGAGAATCTTGTAAGATTGAGTTGAGAAAAGCAAGGCACAGAGAGATTAAGTTAGTTGCTCAAAATCACACAATCATTAGATGTTAGAATGGGCATTTGAACCCAGACAGTTTGGCTCCATAGGCTATACTCTTCATACTCTAGTGGATTATACAATGAATTCATATGTAGAATATGAATAAAGTCACTTAGGTCTTCACTGTGCATCTTTAACTCTCTAAATGTAGAATTGTTATATCCTTCATTAGAGAAATATCTCATCTTGAACATATCCATCCTCTAATATAAAACTCTAAAACCAAGTGTCAACCACCTGCACATGTATTAATGATTTTCAGTTTATCTTTTTGATTTTTAATCAAAGCTATCCTTTGAAAGTTAATCTGAACAAGGTATGGGGGATGAGATCTGTACTCTCAGAAACGAGGGAGACAGAAGTGGGAGGATAGGTTGATGTCAGGAGTTTGAGGCTTTAGTGAGCCATGATCATCCTACCGCACTCCAGCCTGGGCAACAGAGTGAGATCCTGACTCAAATAAATTAGTGAATAAATCAATAAAACCAAAGGTAATTTATTTCACTGATAATTTCATTCAATTCATTGTGAAACTTTTGTTTATTTTAATATATGTCAGTGAGAAAAATTTAGTTGTCTTGATGAAGATTTGTTTTGTTTTGTTTTTTGGAAATGCTCCTGAATTATATTGATGAAGATTTTATAAACTGAAATCAAGGGCTAAAAATTATCATTGCAGATAATATCCATCGTGCCTGTACTTGGTTTGGTTATATCATATGTGGCACATCTGTATCAGTACAGACAAAGAGCTGCAAAGATAACTTTTACCCAGTTTACCTCACAACCTCAGGATAATCTATTAAGGCTTGGGGGATGAACTATGGAAGAAGATGTTGAAGTACTGCTTATATTTCTTGTCAGAAATACAAAATCAGAAAAAGAATCCCCAAGTTGACTAGTAGTAATAATCTATTATATCTCATTTATTATTTTTCCATTTGCACTTGTCCTGATGTGTACAACTGCTTAAGTGGATGTACCTGAGTCTTGCTAATTGAGCTTGATACAGGCACTCACTTGTACAGATTTGCATTTAACAGATATGCTCCGGTCTCAATTTAGTTTAAAAGAATCCAGAAGACCAGGTGCGGTGGCTCACGCCTGTAATCCCAGCACTTTGGGAGACCAAGACAGATCACCTGAAGTCAGGAGTTCAAGACCAGCCTGGCTAACATGGTGAAACCCCATTTCTACTAAAAATACAAAAAATTAGCCAGGCTTGGTGGTGCATGCCTGTAATCCCAGCTACTCAGGAGGCTGAGGCAGAAGAATTGCTTGAACCAGGGAGGCAGTGAGTCAAGATGGCACCATTGCACTCCAGCTTGGGAAAAAAGAGCAAAACCCAATCACAAAAAAAAAAGCAAAAAATATTGAGAAAAAGTACTGATTGGTACTTGATCAAAATGTAGATGATGGGTTGATGGGTGCAGCAAACCACCATGGCACAAGTATATCTCTGTAACAAACCTGCATGTTCTGCACATGTACCCCAGAACTTAAAATATAATACAAATAAATATATTAATGGTAAAAAGTAATAAAGATTGCGAATTAAAAAATTACAACATCTTTATAAGAAGTTCAAATACATGGACAGAGATAGCAGATCTGCACAAGACAATTGTGGTTCCACCAGGTTGCAACTTAACACAAAACACATTAACTGGATATTGTCTGTCATTACAGCATTTAAAGATTTAAAATATATTTTAAAATATTAAGTTCTAATCAGTAAGTTATAGAACCACCAAAATATCATAATAAAAGTTAACTTTACATTTTGAAAACCATTGAACTAAACCACATGTATGACACTTTTATAGCTGACATGTAATTTTTTTAAATGCCAAAATGATTATGGAGCACTAAATTCATTGTAGGATTAGTTTATTATTCCTAGATATTTTGCCGCATGTACTTTGCTTGTCTACTATAAGAATTTTCTTTATAAAAGGAACATACAGAAAAATAAAGACAACATTTAAGCTTAGTTCCTTGTCATGCTATATTGTTCAAATTTTAGCTAGTAAAATTTGAAATATTTTGAATATATATCATTTTGGTTGTTTTTCTCTCCTTTATATATATTATCAATTTCTTATAATTATTCCTTCAAAATGTGTATCTGCCTCTTTATGCTCATTACCATTGTAAGCAACATAGTCCTGGCTGTATTCTGCATTATTGCAAAATATACTCTGTTCCTCTAATAATTCTTTCCACACATGCCTTTCCAATCTAATCTATTAGTACTCCTTAGTGTAAACCCACCACTGCCTGTATGCCAGTCTCCTTCTCTCTGTTTTACCTGTCCTCTCCTCTTTTTAAATATTCTTGAATGTTACTTAAGATTTAGAAAATCTAGTCCTCCCGTTTCAATAACATCGTATTATTCTTAATAGTAATGAAGGAATTGTATTTCATTGTGATAATATCATCTTATTTTCTATTTATTTTCTCTGATTTTATTTGCTCTTTTGAGGGTGTGGTAATTCCACCTGAGAAGTAACTTTTATTTTAATGATTTTGCTTCCATATGAAGTATTATTTTACAAACTTCCTGCACTTTTATTTCATGATATAGGAAATACAGTTGCCAATATAGAAGAGACAAGCCATTTGCTGAATAATTGTGAGAAAAATTAAAGTTGGTCAAATTGGTTCAAATTTATCTAAAATTATAGCCTGGTAAATGTCAGACCCAAATTGCAATTTACTCATACATGCTATATGATTTCTGTAACAGTGTTCTGTCACTGACATCCCTGTAATTAATTTGTTCATTTTTTCAAGAAATATATATTGCACAGTGCTCTGGGTGCTAAATATATAATGGTAAATAAGAGTTCTGCCCCCACCCCTACTCTCCCAGAGCTTACTTAGATTCTAGTGGGAAAAAAGGGACTAATTCATAATCATTCAAATGAACAGGAGAAGAGATCTAGAAGAACTGTAAGAGCCTAAATAGGGCATCGGCCTAGAGAGGGATCACAACAGATTCTCCCTGAAGGAGTGATCCTGTACCGAACTCTGAAGCATGAGCAGACACTAACTTGCTAAAGGGAAGGAGGAGTGTTCTAGCATGGCTAAAAATCCTGTGTTAAAAAGAAAGCATGACTGGTTCAGACTCTGAAAGAGGAGCAGAGTGGTTGAAAAGGAGAAAGTAAGGAGAAATGAACTGGAAAAGGAAGCTGGAGGAAGAGATGGCAACCATAGCAAGCCTGCTGCTCATAGTCTTATGTAGTGTGGTTTCTCATCACCCTGAGAGCACAGAGAAGACAAAGAAGGACTCGAAACATGGGGAGTGATATATGGAAAAAGACTCAATACCAACTGGCAACTAAAAATGTAAGATTTGTAGGTATCAAGCACTCATAATAAAATTAACACTTGGGAACTGTTCAAAGGCACATTAAATGCCATGCAATTGTGTTTATATGAAATGGTTTACAATTCAAAAGTACATTGTTTGTGTTGATATTTGGAGACCATATGATATGCCTGAAAGTGGCAACCCAAGGCTGTTTCATAAATAATCCATAAATTAAAGTCTAGGTGTATTAGTCCATTTTCATATTGCTATAAGGACTGCCCAAGACTGGGTAATTTATAAAGGAAAGAGGTCTAATTAACTCAGTTTTGCACGGCTGGGGAGGCCTCAAGAAACTTACAATCATGGCAGAAAGCAAAGGGGAAGGAAGGCACCTTTTCACAAGGCAGCAGGAAGGGAGTGAACACAGGAGGAACTGCCAAACATTTATAAAACTATCGGCTCTTGTGAGAACTCACTCACTATCACGAGACCAGCATGGGGGAAACCAACCCCATGATTCAATTACCTTTATCTGGTCTTTCCCTTGACACATGGGGATTATGGGGATTATGAGGGTTATAATTCGATATGAGATTTTGGGTGGGGACACAACAAAACCATATCACTACGAATGGCCAAATGTTTTAAAAGTAAAACACTGGAACTGAAGATAGGACCAAAATGCTTATGTAATAGTAATCTGATGTGTTCATGTATTCTTAAGCAATTTTACCTCTATGCCCCTGGTGTGCTTCCAGTTTAGGTTAGAAATTACTTGGAATTGTTATCACTTGACAGCTGCTGACACATTTGAAGTTAATCAGTTCTGAGCTTAGCTTCTAGAGCATGTGTTCACACGGTAAAGCCAACATCCTAATTGCCACCAACTGGTTTCTTCTGCAAATCAGTAAAAGACCACAGATCAAGTTGTTTAATGACATCAATAAAAAAATGGAAAGGAACCCTTAGTTCACCTTTCCTTTTCCCTTGAGACAACAGTATATCTGCTTCTCATCTTTTCTCAAGTGTTTTGCCCAGTTCCATCTAAAAATAAACAAATGGCATGAATTCTCTCCTTCCCTCCATGATTCTCTCCAAAACCTCTAAACACTTTTGCTTCCTCCCATCCCCCAGTTATTCTTCTTTTTGCTTCCTTAGTAAACATCTTAAGGAATTCCTGTCCTTGCTCTGTATTACCAGGATTCAGAAAGCAAGCTGAGATGTTCAGTTAGGTTGTGGAAGAGAAATGAGATGGAAAACTGAATTGCCTAATCACCTCAGTGGGTGGTCCTTATACATGGAGATAAAATTAACCATAAGGGCGGGATTGTGGTAACTGTAAGTTATTCACAATACAATAACATAGACCTAATGTGCATTTGCTATTGTGATTAAATATCGGCCAAGAAAGAAAGCCATCAGAAAGACTAAACAAATAAAATGCATTGAAGACTGGGTAGGAAAAATGAGAATCTGTGCTCTGGAATATTCCATTTGTTATGTTTTTAAAGCTGAGTAGAATATATGACTGTAACAAGTTGGTGTTTTGTTCAACAACTCAATTTTAAAAAGTGATCATTGGTGGGTAATGGTGAAAGTGGTTATCACACATTTTTGGAAACAAGCTTTTCTATTCATAGATTGTTCTTTTCACATTATGAGAAAATATCTTTTAAAGGTGGTCTTTTTATATTCTTATAATATGACCTTATAAGATTTCTTGTTTTACAATATAGGAAATTGAAATTCAGTAGTATAGTAAGTGAGAAACAAATCTAGAATTAGAATTTAGGGTTCTTATTTTTCCAAGGCCTACTTATTTCACCATTACCATCTGTTAAGTTTTTCCTTTTATCGGAGGTTTTTTAAATTGTACATGAGGGCCAAAACGGAATGTTCTGCATGATGACAAAGAAATCTTATAGTTATGGGGAGAGTGGTATGTTGGAGGGGAAAGCTTGGGCTGATGAACGGTTTTAACAGCTTAGTGTTTCACACATGGAGAAACAATCCTGAGGTCAGCTAACACCTGTTTTTCCAGATTTTGATATATCTGGCTTATGTAAATTTCTTTATTTTCCTTTTCATGTAAAGGATTTTACTGGTAATAGCTATAAGGAAACAGACTTTCAATAGCAGAAATAATGTGGGAAGTTTATAAAACTCATTAGGTTTGTTCACTGATGTTAAGTTTAAACTTCTTTATAAAATTTTAACACTAATTCTAAACAGATATTAATTGCAAATCTCCCAGAAAAAGGAGAGCAAGGATGCTAAAGAATTGATACCTTTCTTTTGGCTATATATCTAGAAGTAGGAATGCTGGATCATATGGTAGTTGAGCTTTTTATTTTTAAAATTTTTATTTACTTTTAATTGGAAAGTTGAACTCATAGAAGCAGAGAGTAGAAAGGTGTTTTCCAGGGCTCAATGTGGTGGGTGCATGGGTGGGGGGAAGGAAGAATGACTACATTACAAACTGTTAGTTATAAAATGAATAAGTTCTACAAACACAATACCCAACATGGTTACTATAGTAAGTAATAATGCATTATATATTTGAAATATGCCAAAAACCTGTATCTTACATATTCATACTACAAAAAAGTAAGCATGTGAGATGATGGATATGATAATCAGCTTGATAGTAGTAATCATTTCACAGTGCATATATATATGAATGCATCACGCTGTATATCTACCTTGAATATATGCAGTTTTTATTTGTCAATTATATCTCAATAATGCTGAAAATTTTTTTTAGAAAAGAACAGGTACTTTTCTTACAGAAATTGCTCCCAGATGCTGGGCCTCCCCAATGTTGGGCTATTGGAAGAACATTAATAGAAAAAGTCAAATGACTTTATAACTGTGCCATAATATAGCAAGCCTATAATATTCCTATTTGGATTTAGGCTTTATAAGCATGGCTGTAACAAAAACTATCCTCCACAGGGTGCTTTGCATATTTTATGACCTCATTATCTGTTTTTAGAATAAACTGTTTGAAGCCCAAGCTTTTAGTTAGCAATGGAACAGCAGCTCATTAAGGTATAAGGGTAACTAAAAGCATACCAAAGGTATTGTGTAGGATTAGCTTTTTCTTTGTGATATGGATCTTTAGTGAAATATTTTCCTTGTCTATCTTGTATCCATGATCTAGTCTTTCATTACTGGGAGTATCATGACTTTCATTCAGATATTCAACACTACCATGTAGCTCATGAGGATTTCACATTATTTCTGCCCCCCTCCCCCCAAGTTTGATTTTCTATATGCAAACAGAGATTCTGAAACTTTGTGCAGAATAATTGTTAGTAATATTAAGGCCAGCCACAGTGGTTCACACCTATAATTCCAGCACTTTGGGAGGCCGAGGTAGGTGGATCACCTGAGGTCAGCAGTTTGAGACCAGCTTGGCCAACATGGTGAAACTCCATCTCTGTGAAAAATACAAAATTAGCTGGGCATGGTGGCAGATACCTGTAATCCCAGCTATTCTGGAGTCTTGCTCTGTCACCCAGGCTGGAGTGCAGTGGTGCGACCTCGGCTCACTGCAACCTCCGCCTCCCAGGTTCCAGCCTGGGCAACAGGGCAAGACTCCATCTGAAAATAAAATATAAAATAAAATGCAACAATTATATAAATACTGAATGAGGATTTATTTTTATTACTCTTGTCACAATTTACTAATTACTATAAGGCAAATAAGTATGTTAAGTACTGGAGTTGAGCTGTGTTTTCTAAGCATTTGCTGAACACTTAATACCAGAGTCATGCTCACGAGTTTAATTCCTACTGGACATACTAACAGAGAAAACTTATTTATCTCTTTGTAATCATATATCTTTAAATATTGTATAAGTCTGAGTCCAATCAGGAGATAAAAACCACATAGCAATTTGAAAATGAAAGGGGTAATATAAAGAATTATTAAGGACATGGATGAATCTGGAAACCATCATTCTCAGCAGACTGACACAAGAATAAAAAACCAAACACTGCATGTTCTCACTCATAGGCAGGTGTTGAACAATGAGAACACATGAGCACAGGGAGGGGACCGTCACACACTGGGGTCTATTGGGGGTTGGAGGGCTAGGGGAGGGACAGCAGGGGGTGGGGAAGTTGGGACAGCAGGGGGTGGGGAAGTTGGGGAGGGATAACATTGGGAGAAATGCCTGATGTAGGTGAGGGGAGATGAAGACAGCAAACCACCATGGCATGTGTGTACCTATGCAACAATCCTGCAAGATCTGCATATGTACCCCAGAACTTAAAGTACAATAAAAAAAAGAATTATTAAATATAATAAGGGATTGGAGTTATGAGGGGTTGGCTGGTAAGAAGTGAAAGAACTCTAATGAGTACGGGAATGGAATATATAAGGAAGAGTCAGTATCCTAGGACTGAGATAATGTGGAAGAGTCCCCATTACCCCAGGCCTGAGATCCAGATTTTATTGGTAAAAAAATAATCTTGGCTCGCTGAAAGGCAGAGAACTTGTTGTGGTGCTCTGCCAATGGGACTTAGAGAAAATCTATCTTTCAGAAATGCCAGAAATCACCCTCTTGGTAGCTGGGGAAATCTGGTTACAGGGAGATGTCCTACCAGACACTGTACTATGAAATTGTTCATCAGGTGTTCAGAGGGAAGCCACAGGCTCCTGAGTGCTGCAGGTTAGTGTGCTACAAAAGCCTAGTGCTGTAGAAGCTGCCTGCACGGTTGGAACCTGCTGCTGGAGAAGCTACCTGCCTTAGACACTTGAAACCTACTTGAATATATTGGTTCATAAGCACCCAGGAATAAAGCTAATTAAACTTGCGACTGGAGTACCTGGAAAGCTGTCTCTTGCTGTGAGGCTCATGATTCTGGCATCTCAGCTCTGTTGAACATGGGCCCCCACTGGGTTCTGCTTTCAGTCGACCAATTAGACAAACAATTTATATCAATTCCAATCCCATATGTTAACATACCAGATCATATCTGTGTTACCAATAAATATAGTGTAATATAAAATTAAGGTCTGTATTCATTCTAGCTCATTCAGAATTAATATTCACAAACATTTCTCCAGCACTGGGAGGTATAGTGCAAACTTGCTACTAGGATACTTGTACAAGTGTTCATGTAAAACTATGGCCCACACTAGATAAGATTACAATCCCAGAATTACCGTAGCATAGTAGTCCTTAACCAGAGATGACTGTCTTTCCAACCCCTTCCCAGGATATTGGCAATGTGTGGAGGAATTTTTGATTGTCACAACTAGAGAGATGCTGGCAGCATCTACTGGGTAGATTAGAGATGTGGCTAAATATCTTACAATGCACACAACAGCCTCTATAAAAATATAATTATATGGCCCAAAACGTCAACAGCGGTAAGCCTGAGAAATCTTCTAGATTCAAAGAAGTGGTCATGTTGGAGTAGAAAAAATCTAGTGTGGGAGGGGCCAAAGGATACACCTTTACAAAAGAATGTGTTCAGCAATGTCTTTGTAAGCCAGGGATCACAGAAAGAGAAGCCATTACAGAACTAGGCCCATTGATGGCACTGTGGATGAGATGATCCACATGGTGGTTATTTCACCAGTCTCTGAATGTATAATTGGAACGAAATAGAAATAACTGGTAGCTGGCACAATTCCCATAAAGGTCCTTGCTCTGTGGGGTAAGAGCTATCACTGTTTTATATTTACATAGCCATCTAATTTTCTTTACAAATCATTTTGCTCTGCACTGAAATCTAGATTAGAAGAGGACAAAAACGTTTCTAACTAGAGAAGGATCACTATTTAGCAACTATTATATAAATGTAAGTAACTAAAATTTCCTAATAAAAATGATGAAAAGATTTCCTTTTATTAACAGTAATCAGTAGCAGTTTCTTAGCTTCATTGTTATTCCTTGTTTACAATTATTTGAATTTGTTATTTAGAAGGATCCAGGAAAATAAAAGTGTATTTTGTCATAGGTACAAGTTCATCAAAATAACAAAATAAAGCAACAATAACAGACACAACACAACAAAGATAAACTTGGGTTCTGCTTATCCATTTCCATAAAAAATATGCAATATATATATATATTTATATATATATATATATATATATTTTTTTTTTTTTTTTTTTTTTTTTGCTTTTTCTTTTTAGGTCCAGACTGAAAATGTAGGCATATATCCTCAATCCAAATAATTTAGCTGTCACCTGAAGAATTAAGTGTCCTGAATTTTATTCCTAAAAGTGGCCTTGGCATTTATTTTACAGATAAAGAAATTAAGGATCAGGAAACTGAAATTACTTCCCTAAAGTCAAACTGTTGCTTGGCTGCAACCTAGATTTCTGCACTCCCATTCAATGCTATTTCCATTAAATAACAAAATAATAATATTAAGGATAGTCAGAATAATGCGTGAATTTAAATCATGCTATGGAGTCTATTTTCAATACATTTTATTTATTTGGGACTAAATATACTTACTAATTTGTACAGTTAGGGAGTTGTTTTACACAAGGGAAAAAGGAAGACAATTATGTTGAATATATACTGTATACTTTATTAAACAACTTGACATCTCTAAAACACTCCTTTTGTTTCTAATGTAATTTTTAACTCTCCACAAAAGGCCATGAGAATCCAGGGACTGAGAAAGAGCCTATCTAGTCTTGATATTCATCATCATCAATAACACCCATGCTCTTGATAAATCATTCTGTCCCTTGTGATTGTTTCCACACTAACACTCTGCCTTTTTTCTCCACCTCATCAACGTAGGGTACAGATGGATAAAGGCAAAAGAAAGTTGTTGCTGGGAAGACAAAGTGGTAAAATAAAGTTTGGAAATAGAATTTTCCTGGTATATAATTTAATAGTAACAGTAGTGAGCTAGACAGTGACTGAGTATGTTTGAGAGAAATATGTGGTAAAGAAGAAAAGTTAAAAGGAGAACAGACTGTGTTGGCAAATTTCTCTTCCCTAAAGGCTAATGATATGATTATTTCTTTCTATTTATAAAGATAATTACTTTTTTGCATAACCCTTTGTTCTAATGTCTTAGATTCTCATCTAATTCAAGAATGACAAAGGATTGTTCTCTGAGTTTTATGGTACAAAGAAAAACAAGATGTGATTGCTAAAAATATAATTTCATAGATATTGTCCCAAACTGGACTTTATAATATAAATTTGAATTCTATAAGTAAGTATTTTTATTTTCATCATAAACTTTTTTCTAATACCATCCAAATCACTGGGATCTTTGTCTTCAAGTAGGATGAAAATTTTACCAAAGCTTATTTTGCTTAATGAAAGCTTTATTTAAAAACTTATCTCTATGTTGACTAATATAGCTTATACCTTATACTGTATTAGCTCTAAATTTCTCATGTGTATTGTGTTTCATTTTCTTTTTACAAATACTTATTACTTTCCAAATTGAAAATACAGGCATTTATTCAACAAATATTCATTGAACACCTTCAAGGTGCAAAACTTACTGCTAGGAATCAAAAGGAAATTTTTCCTGCCCTTGAGGATCTCACAATTTTCATTATCAAAATTAAAGTAAATATATAACTTCGCTCAGCAGTCCAATCCATGCAATCAGGAAGGGGAATTCGAAATTCACTACTATATTTTGAAATTTCAAATAACTGATTACTTTATCCAAAGAAAATATCTTACTCAAATTGCCATAAAGCAGAGTGACAAAGAACCACTGAAAAAAAATCCCATATTTTGAATTTTCTCATATCATATTAATCCAGCTTTAGAAGTGTTAATCTCATTCCCCAAATAAATTAAAGCTTTTCTTTCATATTTGTATTGAAAGATTTATTAGTATCGAAATAACTTGAGTGATATTGGATTTATGCTATTGTGACTAATTTAATTTTTTTGTCATGGAAGAAAACACTGTGAGATTTAAATTTTTTCAAACTTATTGAAGCATTTCATGGTTGAACATATTTTTATTTTAGGGAATATTTCATGTGTATTTGAAAGCATGTTTATTCTGCAAATTTCGAGTACAGTGTTTTACAATATGTCAATTAGGTCAAGGGGGTTGACAGTATTGTTAAAAGTTTCTATATATTTCTTCTCCCTTTCTCCCTCACTTCTTTCCTTCTATTCTCTCTTTCTTTTTTCATTCATTTATTCCTTTATTCTAGTTAACAATCATTTACCAAGAAAGACATATTAAAATTTCTAACTACAGTTTTGTATCTGTTGATTGATACCCTTAGTTGTATCCAATTTTACTTTAACTTTGTAAAGAGTATATACTCTTCTTAATTATTGTGAAGTGATTCTATCTTGGTAATACTTCTCATCTTATTAAGTTTTCCTGGCATTAATATAGCTACACCAGATATATTTAAAATTTGTATAGTACATATTTTTGTATTATTTTCCATTCAGTCTCTCTAAGTCTTTATATTTAAAGTGTTTCTCTTGTAGACAGAATATATTTATTTTTTAATCTGAGGTCTTACGTTTTCTTTTTTTATTTTTATTTATTTATTTATTATTTTTTATTATACTCTAGGTTCTGGGGTAGGTACATGTCCAGATCATGCAGGATTGTTGCATAGGTACATACATGGCAATGTGGTTTGCTGCCTCCAATCACCTTTCACCTACATCTGGCATTTCTCCCCATGTTATCCCTCCCCAACCTCCCCAGTCTAATCATCTCTGCCTATTCATTGAAATATTTAGTCCATTTTCATTTAGCATACTTCTTGATGATATTCAGTTTAATCTACCCTATTTTACTATTGATTTTCTATTTGTCCCACTTGTTATCTTAATCACATTTTTAATTCCATTTAAATACTTCAAATTGCTTTTTTTTTAAACTGTAACTGTTTATATAACATTTTAAGTGGTTCCATTAAAGAATACAATATATATACATTTTTTATCATAGTCTCCTTAGAGTTACTACTATACCATATCACATGAACTGTAAGAAATTTGCAACAGTATTGGGCAGAAGAGAGTTAACATAGCAGGCCTCACAACTGTCTTTTGAAAGGCTTGTTTACATGTTTGACCCTTGACTGGTACATGGAAATTTAACACTTGGGAGGGTTCCCACCATTAACTGATTAAGAGTGGTTTACTGTGTGTAAATCATTTGTAGAAGCAACATGGTTTAGGGTGAGCACCCACTTTTCTTTTAGGAATCTGGAATTTTGGTACAAGCCATGCAGGGGTGCCTATATCATTAGCCTCCCATAAAAGCTCTGGACACTGGGCTCTAATGAGCTTCCCTTGTTTGCAACATTTTACCCATGTTGTCACAACTCACTGATGGGGAAATTAAGTATGTTCTGTATGATTTCATTAAGAGATGACTCTTGGAAGCTTGTGTCTGATTTTCCCCAGATTTTGTCCCACTTGATGTTTTCCTTTGTTGATTTTGCTTTGTATTCTTTCATTATAGTAAATCATAGCCATGAGTATAACTATGCAGAGTCCTATGAGACCTCGTAGCAAACTATCAAACCTCAGAGTGATCAAGATCCCAATATGACTATAAATCTATTTACCCAACCCTCTCTTTTGTGTCTTCTGTATTTTTGTTGACATATATTTTATATCTATATAAATATTATAACCAATAGTAAACAATGTTTTAAAATTTTTCATTAGGCAGTTATTTATCTTTTAAAGAACTTAAAAATAGAAACGTTGTCTTTTATGTTTCATTTATCTACATAAATGCAGTTTCTATATTCTTTATTCACTCTTGTGGAAAGTTTCTATATATGTCATTTTTTTTTTTCAGATCAAAGAACTTATTTTAGCATGTCTTGCAGTGTAGTTTACAGACAACAAATTCACTCAGTTTTTAAATCTCAAAATGTATTTTTTAAAAATTTAACTCTTTATTTTTCGGCTATATGTGACCAATAAAGTGTCTGTTCTATGAGCTTTGCGGTCAGCTAGTGAATTGCAGATATTTCCTTAAATGTCTGGTATTAAAAACAGTGGCCTCAACAGCAACAACAAATAACTTTCCTTGCCTGTGCAGGTTGGTTCTGTGTTGAAACATTCCTTGAATGCATAGCCAGGCAGTTTATAACTCTACTTTAGTCTTCAATTCCTGCTTATATAAGATCAGATCAATCAGAGATGAGAGCTTATGATCTTCTCAGGTGTTCTCTGAGCATGTTTCTAGGCTGGGCATGCATGTGGCCTTCTAGATTCCCTGAAATATGCAGAAGCTTCTCTAAGCCCTTATTTTCTCAAGCATTTTCTTTTTCTGGCTCATTCTTCCCAGTTGTTTTGGTCTGTGTATTGCTTTCTCTCTTTCTTTTTTCATTCATTCATACATTTACTCTAGTTAGCAATCATTTACCAAGAAAGATATATTAAAATTTCTAACTACAATTTTGGATCTGTTGATTTATACCCTTAGTTGTATCCAATTTTACGTTATCTTTGTAAAGAGTGAACTCTTCTAGCCTTGCTCCAAATGGCAGTGGCTAATACATTTGCTTTAAATGCTTTCAAAAACTGTCACCTTGGAAGTAATATCTGCCATAGAGAAGCTCCAGGGCAGATCAAACAAGAGCAAACCCTTGAGTCAGTCCTTTAGGAAACTGCCAGACAGATCAAATCATACAGCTATAATTTGTAACAGGAAAAAAAAGAAAGAAAGAAACAAGATCTCTTTTGCTTCTTCTGGTACCAGTAATCTGCACGTGGGATGAGAGAGCTGGAGAGTTGAGGATGGCAATAGGGTAGGTTAAAATACCACAGACCTCTCTTAACAAAATTCAGAAGCTTTTTTTCCATTAAATGTTTCCTGGTTGTTGTACATTTTTTATCAGATTTTAGAATTTCACGAAAGTTGACTCTTACAATTTTGTCTTGTTTTATTCAAAGGAACAGAGTTTTGTATATTCCCACATGGCCATATCCCCTGTAGTCACCCTTGCTTTGATACTTTTTTGTTTGCCTTCATTTTTGAAGGACATTTTTATAAGGTATAGAAGTCAGAGTTGGTGCTTTTTTTCCCCTCTGTATTTCAACAGTGTGCTTTCAGCACACTATTAGAAATAGTTCATTCTGTGAACTATTTCTAAGGAGAAATTAGCCCTTATTCTTATAATTATTCTCCGGTATATAATATGCCTTTCCATATTTCTAGTTGTCTGTAAGATTTTCTTTGGTTTTCAGCAGTTTATGACAACCCATATTTTCTTTTCTTTTTATGTATACATATGGAGTTTTGCTGAGCTTCTTGCATCTGTAAGTTAGTATTTTTCATCAACTTTGAAAATTTTTCTATCATTTTTTCAAATATTTTTATTTTCCAGTCTTTCTATTCTCCCGTTTTTGGACTCCAAACACATGTACTTTAGACAAATAAATAGTGTCCAACAGATCACAGTTACCCTTATTCATTTAATTTTCAGTTTTTCCTTCCCTCTTTATTTTTCATGTTATATAGCTACTATTGATTTTTATTAAAGGTTATTGACTTTCCTTTCGCTGTCTCTAATATTAAGACCAAACAATAGATTTTTACTTCCAATACTATAATTTTTAGTTCGTGAACTTCCATTGTGATTCTTTTCAAAACAATTTTCATTTATTCTTTGACATTCCTCTCTGGTTCACTCACTTTAATGATCATTTCCTTTAAGCCAGTCATTGAACATATTTACCATTAGCTGTTTGAAAGTCCAAGTCTGTTAATTTCAATATCTGGATGATCTCATGATTTCTGGATGAACTCATGGTCTATTAAATGTCTTCTTTTCTTTTTAATATGTTATCAATTTTTTCTGCCTCTTTACACATATTTTCTTGGTGTATACTGAACAATTCAGAGGACACATTGTACAGACAATGGATTCTGTTATAGTCCTCTGATAAGTAATAACTTATCTTCCAGTGTGCGGTTAAATTACTGATTGGCACACTAAACTTTTGGAAGCTTGGTTTTGCACTTTGCTAAAGATGTACTCCAGTTTTTCCTTTATTCTTAAGAAAAATTCTTAGTTCTAAGATACATAAATAAGTGAATGTGGACTCTCTTTGGGTTCAATGGAAACTCCTCTAACCTAGTAGATTTTATATTCAAAATTCTAACTTTCCTTCAGTGATCATCAATCAGTGTCCCACTCACCCTCTTCTGACATCCATCTTTTACTTTCTGCTAAGTTTCTTATAGATTTTCCTGCTCTTGCAGAGTTAAAGAGTCAGCCAAGGGAATGATGGGATTTTGTATACAATGTTACAGGCTTTCATGTTTGTAGCTTCCTTCATTTCCTGAATGTATCTTCTCAATTTACAGCCACCCACTAAGTCCAAGCTCTGATACCACACCTCAAACCTGTAACACTGCAACTATCTACTTGATCTCTAGAATTTGCCCTGGACCCTGTGGAATAGGCAACACTGAGGGAAAAAGCCATAAAAACATATATCTTGCCCAGTGAATTATCCTTTTTCAAGGGCCAACTTCCCTCAAACGTCTGATTAATTTGTGTCAGTCTCCAGTGTTTTCAATAGCTCAATTTCTATTTTTGTGTTATAATACATTTTGCCCACGTTTCTTAATTGCTATTTGCAGGAGGTTAGTTTGATACAAGCCACTATGACATGACTGAAACCGACAAGTTTAGAACTGGATTCCTTGGAGTCCTAGTGGACTCCAGATAGGATCCAAAGAAGTGGAGAAATTAGGTTGGTGGGGTCTCATTGTTATAGGACTTTTCCTTAGTTCAGCTAGCAACGAGGCTCTTTGTCCCATGGCCATGAAAATTCAGGCTCACAAATAATTTAAATGGTGAGTAAAACAGGGTCTTATTAGGTAAAAAGGAAGAAAAGGGGGAAACAGGGACTCTTGCAAGTCCACAGTCCCTCTGCTAGAGCACTTCCTGCTGGCAGCTTAAATCCCAGTTCCAAGAGGAGGGGCCAGGCTCCTCCCTGCTGCAAACCTAGTGAACTTCCCAAGTCTCCACCCTAGTGGGCAGACTGGTTGGAGTTTCTCCAGGAACACCCTGCTACCTGGCTGTATCATCATCTTCCACCCTACATAGAAAGAGATGATCTTCTTTTAATGTTCTATTTTATTCTTCATTATTGTTACTTACAGGATTTTATTTGGAAAATAAAATCTGTTAGGAGTAATTTAGAAAATCACTGCAGCAGACCATTTATTCAGCAGATTTTGAATAAAAAAACATGTGCTACACCAGACGTTTAGACTTTAATTTCAGTTAATGACTAATGTTAGGGATTATGATAAAATTTTTAATAACCCAAAGCTGCTATTATGTTCAGGTTTCTTTATTCATACTTCTATGACACTGAAACAAATAGCATTTCCAGACAGAAAAAAAACCCCCACTTTTATTTCACCATTTTACTGAGTGTATAACTTATATTTTAGGCTATTGGCCAAGATAGGGACACAAATTTTGATTGGAATTGTCAAATAGAGTCTTCTCATTTCAGATTTCTAGGAATAGAAATAATTCAAGTATTTTCACACTGCTGAAGTTGAGAATACAGCAAAGGGAACAATTACAATGAAGTCACTGTAGAATAAGGCCAATACATATTTTATTGTATAGTCAACATAGTTAGATAGCAGTAAAAATATTTTATAAAAAGTTTTGTTATTTAAATGTAAAGAGTGGCACATACCTAATTACTTAACTATTGTTTCTGTCTGAAGATTTTATCAAACAGCATAATGTTCTTATTTGCTTTTGAAATTCAGTATTCCAATACCTTTTATCAAGACAGAGTTTCTATCAGTTAATTTTATTTCTAAAGAAATGGAATTTAAATTTTTCAGTAATCATAAAAATAGCATGCTATATTTTCAGTTTAATGTTAATTTTATAGTATTTGTTGGGGTGGAAGGAATTGTGTTTTCTTCTTGAATGTTACATTTCACCAAAAGAAAAAAAATATGAAATGTACATGATTCACCATTATTAGACACAAGTTTGTCTTTCTTTTTTTTTTTGAGATGGAGTCTTGCTCTGTCACCCAGGCTGGAATGCAGTGGTGCAATTTTGGCTCACTGCAACCTCCACCTCCCAGATTCAAGTGATTCTCCTGCCTCAGCCTCTTGAGTAGCTGGGATTACAGTGTTGTAACCGAGTGAGTCAGAAGGAACGCACCACGCTCTGAGTTCCAAATTAAGAGTCCTTTATTAATTAGCCAGTGACCGAGAGATGGCTAATGCTCAAAATTCTCTCGGCCCCAAGGAATGGGCCTGATTATCTTTTATACCTTGATTTAAGTAGGGGAGGGGAGTACCTAGCTGAAGCAGAATTTTACAGAAGCAGAAAAGCAGGTTAGAGGAAGGGGTTGCAGGCACAGGTGGTCCAAGAAGGGGGGCCATCAGGCTCCTTCTACACAATGATCAAAGGGAAACTTTTTTCTTATAATAGCAGGGGGGAGATATGCCAAGCAGGATGCGGTTACAATGGTTACAAGTGTTAAGAACAGTACGCTTCAATGCTTCTAAGTGCAGCATGACCCAGTTATGCACCCAAAAGGACTGTGGTAAGGAGGGGGAAGCCAAGTTGGAGTTTGCAGCTGAAATGGAGTCAGTCATGCCAGCCCAGGGTAGGTTATTACAACAGGTGCCCGTCACTATGCTTGGCTAATTTTTTATTTTTTAGCAGAGACAGGGTTTCACCATGTCAGTCAGGCTGGTCTTGAACTCCTGACCTCAAGTGATCCACACACCTTGGCCTCCCAAAGTTCTGGGATTATAGAAATGAGCCACAGCGCCTGGCCCTTGTCTTACCTTTTTTAGAATGTTAAGAAATACCTTTAACATTTGTTTCGCTAAGTTGCTGCAAAAATATCTATTAGTGGTTCAATTTTTTGGGTGAAGATTTTTGTTTGTTTTATATTGAAAACAGACTGGAAAGGGTACTATATGATTACTTATATTTGTATGAGGTCAGCTTATCTTTTTATAAGCCAGTGTGAATAAAAGATTAGTGAGAAAAACAAGCCAAGAGGTAAGATCTCAGAAGGAAATATTGTAAAGTTAAGGTTTTAGTTAGATAGAAAGTCACAAGAGATTATTTTATGCCTGGACTGAGAAGAAAATAAAGGATAAACACATAGAAGAGGGAGAAGGAAAGGGATGATGAAAAAATGGGGATGAGTTAGAAAAAAGACAGAAGAGATCCTAATTCTGACCTTAAACATAATCCTTTTTTTTACTCAACTATACAGAGAGTTCATTTATTCTACATTTTTCCATTTATAGGTAAGTTAGACTAGACAGCTTATATGAATTTTCTTACATTGGAAGGCTAGATACAGTGAGAACAAGGACCAGATGATCAGACTCTACCTGCACTCATTTCAGTTCAATTCAATGTATTACACAGTAAGTCAGTCAACTTGACGCTCTTTAATAACACTATTTTATAAAAATTCAATTTACAACAATGTTAACTGCAAATTTATTGTTATGGAGAATACATTGCAACTATTGAAGCCTAACAAAAACCTCAACCTCATTGAATGTAATGAGGTGGTGAATATAATAATCAAGAATATTAAATAGTTTAAAACATACTAAGAGGAGCTTGCCAAATAAAGAGTAAAAATGAGCTGGGCGCAGTGGCTCACACCTGTAATCTCAGCATGCTGGGAGCCGAGGTGGGTGGATCATGCGGTCAAGAGATTGAGACCATCCTGGCCAACATGGCAAAACCTCGTCTCTACTAAAAATACAAAAATTAGCTGGGCGTGGTGGCACACACCTGTAAATCCCAGCTACTCAAGAGGCTGAGGCAGAGAATCACTTGAACCCAGGAGGTGGAGGTTGCAGTGAGCCAAGATCATGCCACTGTACTCCAGCTAGGGGGACAGAGAAATATTCCATCTTAAAAATAAATAAATAATAACTAAATAGTAAAAATATTGAATATTTATATGAACATCTTCCAGCTTCCCTTGAATTATCTTGTCTTCAAAGAGAGTCTTTCCTCCCTTCATTTTTTTCAATAATTACTTTATTCTACACTTTTAAAATAAGAATTATGCTTGTATAGCAATACATTACCAAGACCAATGGCTATATATCCATTTATACCTATATAAATACATACCTACATATATTTTTCCATCTTTAATAATGTAACCATTTTCCTTAAGGTATTCATAGTAGTGCACAATTTCTCAGAGTATACACCTAGATTAAAAGACAAACCATACATTTCATAGATTCTAACTCTAAGATAGTCTCATGATAGTAATGATCTTGAATGCTGCTTTAGCAACTTCTGCCAGATCTCAGGCCTGGAACTTGTTATACATATGGGCATAATAAATAGCAAAAAATAAACAAATGAGCTGAATTTTTAACCAAGGCAAGGAACAAAAACTGCCAACACATTGTCAGACCAAATAGCCCTGAAAGGCTCTTCTATGCCTAACCACCACTTAAGGGAAAGAAGGCAGAAGGAGAGGATAGAATAAATGAATCTTTGGATTAGTTGCAAACATTAGCATTTTTCGATAGTTTGGTTTTGGTGGTAATGTGATCTGCAAAATAAAAGGATTAATTTTAAATTCTGTAAACAAATAGTCTTTTCTTTTAGAACATAGTGCTTATTTTATAGTGGCATTCTTGGTTCATCTTTCATTTGAACCAATTTTTATCTCATAAACATCAATAACAAAAGAGATGTTTGTAAGTGTAGCAGTGAAAGACAGACTGTTAGTTTGATAGTGGGTGACAGAATTCTTTAGGGAGGGAGCTCTCTTTTCCTGAGCATGACTACTATGAGCCATGTTTAGTTAGAAAAAGATAGATCTCAGGCATTTTATAGAGCTGTCTTAGGATGGATACACAAAAACTAAATTTCTCTTCTCTAACTTTAATAGTAACATTAGAATCATCGGGGAGTTTCTTAAGGTTGCTCATAAAGAGAACGACATAGTTTGGGAACTTGAAAATGGCTGGAATCAATGGGAAACACAGGTAAGGAAAAAGTATGTAAATAGTCCAAAGGTACTGAACGCAAATGTCCAATATTTAATGTAGATGGTCAGATACTCTGTGCTTTGGGCAATATACCATAGGCTTCTGCATCTATTCCTGATTTTGTTTTTAGTAAAATTCTCCTTGTGTAGGAGAATTTAGTTGTGTACTAAAGAGCTACAACATCATACCTATAGTCAACAATACTGTATTGCACACCTAAAATTTTGTTTAAAAGGTAGATTTTATGTTGTGTTCCTACCACAAAAGTATTCTTGTGTAAATGTGATTTGAGAAACATAAGAAAAAAAATATTATATGATTGGGTCCACATGGCACAGATAAAAGGAAAGGCTGCTAAGACTATTCCCTGGAAAGCAAGGAATGAGAGCAATAACTAGAAGAAATACAGGAACCACCTGGTAAGACTGGGGATAGTACATCCCACTGTTGGTAGAAGGAAGTGTTGAGTTCTCCCTTTTGAAAATGAATAATGGAACACAATGACCTCAAAAGATCGGAGGACTTTAGGGATGCTGAACATGTTCTATTTGGTCATGTTTAATTTAAATGTCAAAATTTTTGCCAGATGCAGAGGCTCACGCCTGTAATCCCAGCACTTTGGGAGACTGAGGTGGGTGGATCACCTGAGGTCAGAAGTTTGAGATCAGCCTGGCTAACATGGTGAAATTCTGTTTCTAATAAAAATACAAAATTAGCCAGGCATGGTGATGCATGCCTGTAATCCCAGCTACTGGGGAGGCTGAGGCAGGAGAATCACTTGAAACTGGGAGGTGGAGTTTGCAGTGAGCCGAGATCCCACCACGATGGTTCACCTGGGTAACAGGAGTGAAACTCCATCTAAAAAAAAAAAAAAATCAAAATTTCTTCAGAATACCATTGTTCTGAATTCAGATGTAATGTTAAAGTTAATACTGAATTCATAAAAAACACGAAGATTTAAAAGCTATATACCAGTGAAGATGATACAGATTCTTAGCATATGAAATATTATTTAGTTAACCTTAAATAGTGACCAGTGTGCTGCTTCTTGCTACCCTTATCTTCTGAATTATTTTATCTTACTAAGTTAGATTTGGGGATGTTGTGTACACTCTTTCCACAAACCTAGTAATAATAAAATAAATTTTTAGGTTTCTCAATGGGGGAAATCTTGTAAAACTTTCTCCTTTGATAAGAGAAACATGTATTTCAACATTTAAGAAAATATCAATTTTACCAAGTTATTTACTAGTTCAGATCACTTTCTGGGTAAGTGCTATAGTGTTTTCTAGTTTTTAAAAGTTCCTTTATTATGGACACATTTTCTTTTTAAAAATAATATTTAAAAAAGCATACAGTTGGTAGGGTGCAGTGGTACATGCCTATCATCCCAGCATTTTGGGAGGCCAAGGTAGGTGGATCACCTGAGGTCAAGAGTTTGCCACCAGCCTGAATAACATTGATGAAACCCCATCTCTACTAAATGCAAAGAAAAATTAGCCAGGCATGGTGGCATGAACCTGTAATCCGCTTGTACCTGGGAGGCAGAGACAGGAGAATTGTTTGTACCTGGGAGGCAGAGGTTTCAGTGAGCCAAGATCATGCCAGGGCAACCAGAGCAAAACTGTCTCAAAAAAAGAAAAGAAAAGAAAAGAAAAGGATAGAGTTACTATTTTTCAAGAATTACCAAAGAGATAAAAAAATTAAAATTATATTTTCGGTTTCTATTTCTACAGTATGCCACACATTTTAGATGCTTAATTAAGTATACAGCAACACATTTACCAATGCAATGTTGCAATGAGGCATACCAACAATTTTATTTGTGAAGAACTAGATAAAGGTTTCAACCTTCCTTCCTAATTTTCTGGAGCAGCACTTTGCTAACAATACTCTTTATTCATTCCTACTGCCTCCAACCAATTTCAAACCCTCATTTAATAAATGTTCTATCTCATGTTTCAGAATATCCATAAACATTAGTCTATTCTCATTCTGCTATAAAGAACTGCCCAGAGGAAGGAACAGGCAGCAATCTTTGATGTTTTGCAGTCTCCACTGGTGGTTTCCAGGCAAGCAGGGACTGGAGTGGACCTCCATCAAACTCCAGCAGACCTACAGCAGAGGGGCCTGACTGTTAGAAAGAAAACTAACAAACAGAAAAAGATAGTTTCAATATCAACAAAAAGGACATCCACTCAGAGACCCCCACTCAAAGGCCATCAACCTCAAAGACCAAAGGAAGATAAATCCACGAAGATGGGACAAAACCAGCACAAAAAGGCTGAAAACTCCAAAAACCAGAATGCCCCTTTCCTTTAAGGGATCACAGCTCCTTGCTACCAAGGGAACAAAACAGGATGGAGAATGAGTTTGATGAATTGACAGAAGCATGCTTCAGAAGGTGGATAATAACAAACTTCTCTGAGCTAAAGGAGCATGTTCTAACCCAATGCAAGGAAGCTAAGAACCTTGAAAAAAGGTTAGATGAAATGCCAACTAGAATAACCAGTTTAGAGAAGAACATAAAGGACCTGATGGAGCTGAGAAACACAGCATGAGAACTTTGTGACATATACACAAGTATCAATAGCCAAATCAAAGGGAAGAAAGAATATCAGAGATTGAAGATCAACTCAAATATAGCAAGAAGACAAGAGTAGAGAAAAAAAGAGTGAAAAGAAATGAACAAAGCCTCTAAGAAATATGGGATTACATGAAAAGACCAAATCTACATTTGATTGGTGTACCAGAAAGTGAAGGGGAGAATGAAATCAAGTTGGAAAACACTCCTCAGGCTATTATCCAAGAGAACTTCCCCAATCTAGCAAGGCAGGCCAACATTCAAATCCAGGAAATTCAGAGAACACCAAAAAGATACTCCTCAAGAAGAGCAACCCCAAGACACATAATTGTCAGATTCACTAAGGTTGAAATGAAGGAAAAAATGCTATGGGAAGCCAGAGAGAAAGGTCAGGTTACTTACAAAAAGAAGTCCATCAGACTAACAGTGGATCTCTTGGCAGAAACCCTACAAGTCAGAAGAGAGCTGGGGCCAATATTCAACATTCTTAAAGAAAAGAATTTTCAACCCAGAATTTCATATTCAGCCAAACTAAGCTTCATAAGTGAAGGAGAAATAAAATCCTTTAACGGACAAGAAAATGCTGAGAGATTTTGTCACCACCAGGCCTGCCCTACATTCTCCTAAAGGAAGCACTAAACATGGAAAGGAACAACTGGTACCAGCCACTGCAAAAACAGACCAAATTGTAAAGACTATCGACATTAGGAAGAAACTGGATCAACTAACGAGCAAAATAACCAGCTAGCATCATAATGGCAGGATCAAATTCACACATAACAATATTAACCTTAAATGTAAATGGGCTAAATGCCCCAATTAAGACACAGACTGGCAAATTGGATAAAGAGTCAAGACCTATTGGTGTGCTGTATTTAGGAGACCTATCTCACATGCAAAGACACACATAGGCTCAAAATAAAGGGAGGGAGGAAGATTTACCAAGCAAATGGAAAGCAGAAAAAGCAGGCGTTGTAATCCTAGTCTCTGATAAAACAGACTTTAAACCATCAAAGATCAAAAGAGACAAAGAAGGGCATTACATAATGGTAAAGGGATTAATGCAACAAGAAGAGCTATCCTAAATATATATGCACCCAATGCCGGAGCACCCAGATTCATAAAGCAAGTTCTTAGAGACCTACAAAAAGACTTAGACTCTCACACAATAATAGTTGGAGATTTTAACACTTCACTGTCAATATTAGACAGATCAATGAAACAGAAAATTAACAAGGATATCCAGGACTTGAACTCAGCTCTGGACCAAGTGTACTTAATAGACATCTACAGAACCCTCCACCCTACATCTACAGAATATACATTCTTCTCAGCACCACATCACACGTACTCTAAAATTGACCACATAATTTGAAGTAAATCACTCCTCGACAAATGCAAAATAATGGAAATCATAACAGTCTCTCAGACCACAGTTCAAAAATATTATCCCCAAAGACTTTAGAATATATTAAGTTTCAGCAATCTGAGGACATGTAGCAAATGGCCTCTTTTTGAGTGCCTTCTTCTGTTAAGAGTCAGGTAATTACTTCTCAGTTATTCCTGGATACATCAAATATTTATTGGGCACTGGGTATGAACAAGGCATTTTGCAACAGTGATTTTGATTGTTTACTTCCTAAGAGAATCTGACATTATTATTTGAAAGAGAAAACTGGACAGTCATAAACAGTGGTGATGGGACTCCTAGAAAGTGGAATGGCTCCATGAAGGTAGAAGAGCCTTGCTTACAACATGCAAGGTAAATACTATCAGATACAGAATGGTGTCCTCCTGTAAAACTCATTTCTCCTTATCATGTACCCTTTCAGAAAAGAAACAGTGGCAGAGAAAGGTTATTCTACTGCGCATGACTCTTTCTAGTTCTGTCTTACTATTTC
Organism: Cheracebus regulus; assembly: GCA_963574635.1. NCBI lineage: Eukaryota > Metazoa > Chordata > Mammalia > Primates > Pitheciidae > Cheracebus > Cheracebus regulus. Next base: position 56,479 of record CAUYQU010069865.1, read on the forward strand.
AAATGAAGACTGGCCACTTCTAAAAAGATAAATCCAAAAAATGTGGGTTCAGTTTCACTTTTATAATTATTCAATATGAAATAAGAATGAACCTATAGAAACCAGTAACAAAATCAAAGATTATATGGTATAGTCTTCTTATTTCTATTACATTGTTTAGGTTGCATAGTTTGATAGTTGTGATAGTTCCACCTCATAGCTGTAATGTTAAGAATAAGAACCAGAATATAAAACAGTATTGATCTGGCTCTTACTGTATGCTGAGCTTTATGCTAAATGTTTTACACATTATTCAGGTGTCACCTATTTCATCCACCTCTGTGAGTTGCCCTCAACAAAAGTCTACTCCCATAAAAATATTATAGAGCAGTGTAAAACTGAAGTAGAATTTCATAAAATGGATGGAAGAGGGTATTTATGTTTCACAGCACATAGCAAATAATGTTTATTCCCCAGATATCTGTGTTCTCTTCAAAGACTTTCTTCAGGCCAACTAATGTGAGAGGGAAGAGAGATGGGTCTTTCCATGATTAGTTTTCCAGGAAGTATTTGGTTCAGCTCATTGGTGATTTCTTTCCTGCTTCTTTGTCTTCCAACATCAAATATTTCCAAAACCCTTTATTATGAAAAGTAGCATCTCTTTTTCTCTTACTATCTAAACAACTGCTCAGCATCCTTTCCATAAGCATTTATTGAAGCATTCTGATAAGTTTAGAACAGAGGTGGGTCTCTTTTGTTTCAGGAATTCTTATACCCTCTATTGAAAATTTAAAAAATAATTTTACTTTTATAATATCCAATTTTGGCCTCCTAACAACTCTGGAAGATAGCTGTCAACATCTTTATTCTACACTGGAGGACAATAGAGACTTAAAAGGGGTCTGTTACCTGCATAACATCACTCAAGTGAGTAAATGCAAGAGCTGGGTTTGATGGTTGACTCTCAAATCTCCTGGGCCCTCCTTGCTAATACCCACCTCTGCACCTTTGTGCTAGTTATTGCCCTAGAGAGCATTCCCTGTCTTTTTTGCCAATCAAATTTCTATCCCTGACCTGCCCGGCTTAAATCACACATTATTGTAAAATTTCAAAGTGCAGGGATAAAAAGAAGATTCTAAATGTCCTCAGAGAGAAAAAAAATAGGTCACTTACAGAAAAATAAAAAGCAGCATGGCATCAGGCTTTTTAAAAACATTAGTGCTGGAAGACAATGAAGAAACACCTTCAAACCCCAGAGGAAAAGTTAATTTTATCCGAGAACTCTATACTTAGTCAATGTATTGATTAACTGCAAGGGTAGAATGAAGACATTGTCAGTCATAAAAGTATCTGGAGAATTTGCCTCTTATATACCCTTTAAAACATATTTGGGGTGTTCTCCAGCAAAGTAAATGAGTGAGCTAAGAAAGAGTGTCAAAAAACAAAAGATTCAACTCAAAAACAAAAGATCCAGGACAGCAGATTTGCGAGAGAACCAGACAGAAACCTGAAGTGAAGAGCTTCTGGAATATAAAGAAAAGGAGTGTGGATAATAGATAAATTGATAGGGTAGAGTTTTGTTTTATTTTTTTTAAGGAAAATGAGAACTATTATAAGGATTACTTTGCAAAGAGAAGACAGAAATTCTAAAGCTTTACAGGAAAGAAAATGTGATTGTGGGTCAGTACTTGGTTCTGTAGTTGACAACATTTTCATAGTCTCAATGATTATATATTTTTTATTCATTTAAATAAAATTATCATATATTTCTCAAAAGCAGAACAGCTTAATGGCTGCCTGGGCCCAACATTTCCTATCTGGGGACTTTGGGCAAGATACTATGATTCATTTCCCTCATTAATACTGTAGAGCTTTTAATATAGTGTGTTATTGGTTTCTTGTAAGGATTAAATGAATCAATGTACACAGAATGCTTAGGCTGTTACCTAGTACACAAAAAGTACTTAGTAAGTGTTAACTATTAGTAACAGAGTTGAATACAGTAATGTAGGAGTGTTAGAAACCACCTTTCTATAGTACTAAGTAGAGTATACCTGAAACTAATCCACACAAATATAACAACAAAGTGTATTTACAGATAGGGAGTAAATGATCAGAAGAAATAGTCCAAGAATCAAAGTAGTAGCATCTGATGAGACAATCTGATGACAAAGAAATAAAGGACCTGGGTTAGCCATTTTTCTTGTAAGTCTATACATTGTGCTTTTTTGGTTACATGTGCATATACTATTTTGGTACCAACTTGTAAACTTTTTTTAAAAATCCCTCTGCAGGCGATTCTCCTGCACTCTAGTGTTTTCGTCCTCCAAATGTGATCCGCAGGGTAGAAGCACAGACATCATTGCTAGCAATGCAGACTCCCCGGTCCCACCCCAGACCTTCTGAATCAGATTCTGCTTCCTAACAAGAACCCCAGGTGACTCCTCTGTGCTTTTAAATTTAAGAAGCCCCAGACTATTTGTCATTTTACTTCTCTACCTAAGGGGCAAGACTGATAAGAATCTGTTGACTGACCAACTGAATGAATGAATGAAAAACATGTCTTTTTCTACAGCTCAAAAACACATAGAAACAAATATCCTAACTTACTCAACTTTAATGACCTTTATTGTTAATATACTAGGTACCAGCCTACCTTATTTCAGTGTGGAGGATTGCAAGTTGAATAGACATTTTTTTAAACCTAACTGAGGTGTCTGTAGTATAATGATATAAGACATGTGATGGCAGAATGTAATATGCTTTGAGCTAGGGATATTTTCAGGGTACAATAAGAGTAAAAAAAAAATGCCACTTAGATCATGGTGGAAGGACAGTGGCAGAATTAAAACTGAGTTTTAGTCACATCATTCTGACAGCAGAGATTAGGAGTTGGTGCCATTGCAGAGGCATGGAAATCAAGTGAAGGTTAATGTAGTAATCCAGAAAAGAAGTGAAATAGACTTGAGTCACGGCAGTGCCAATGGGAACAGAAAGGAGGCAGATTTAACAGACACTGAGGAGGCACAAATACAGGATCTGATGGATGAGTGGGTTGATGGGGCACTGGGAAAAGAAGAGGATTTTATTATAATTTCCATGCTTTTGGTCTTCATTGTTATGTGTATAGTGATGCTTTGGTTTTCTTTTTTGAAACGGAGTCTTGCACTGTGTCACCAGGCTGTAGTGCAGTGGCATGATCTCAGCTCACTGAAATCTCTGCCTCCTGGGTTCAAGCAGTTCTCCTGCCTCAGCCTCCCTCGTAGCTGGGACCACAGGTGTGTGCCACCATACCCACTAATTTTTTTTTGTATTTTTAGTAGAGACAGGGTTTTACCATGCTGGCCAGAAAGGTCTCAATCTCCTAACCTTGTGATTCACCCACTTCGGCTTCGGAAAGTGCTGGGATTACAGGCATGAGCCACTGTGCCCGGCTTGTAGTGATGCTTCCTATAGAAAGAGAAGCATTTTTGGTAGGGGTGAAGATCAGGAGGTTGGAGAAGCCACTGTTGAGGGTGACATGCTAAGGAGATGCTCAGCATCTTTTGAGTCTGTGGGTGTGGTGTTCAGAAGGGAGAACAGGTCTTGGGATAGATTTAGGTCCGATCATCTTATAACAATGTCGGCCACTGTGAAGAAATTACTGAAGGGCAGTGTGGCAAATATGAATAGCAGACATTAGACTTTATAACTGGGAAATGCTGACATTTGAGAGTACAGCAGGAGAGTACAAATAGTGAGAGAGGTAGGTGAAAAACTGAAAGAAGTGCTATTTTATAAACACTTCCAATCAATCCTATTTTATAAACACTTCCAATCAATAAGAAGAGTGCCAGTTACTCTTCTTATTAATTAGGATGAAGCTATTATGTTGTTTGACTTCATTCGAAATATAGAATTATTATATTTGAGAGTGATACATTTAAGTAGTCATTCATATGACTTCAGGGGTTGGCAAATATGTTTTGTAAAGGATTAGACAATAAATGTTTTAGGCTTTGTGGTCTCTGAACTACTCAACACTGCCCTTATAAAGCAAAGGCAGGTTTGGGTTGTATGTAAATAAATTAATGTTGCCATGTTACAATAAATTCTGTGTCTAAAAACTATAATTTTAATTCCATGTAATTTTCACGTTAGTAAATACTACTCCTTTGTGGATTTTTTCACCTGTTTAAAAATGTGAAAACGATTCTTAAGTTTTTGGCTATGTAAAATCAGGCAGCTGGCCAGATTTGGCTCACAGGCCATAATTTGCTGACCCTTGATATAATAAAGTCAAATACTGAAAATTAAATCTAGCATTATGAGGCATAAGGTGAAAGAAATAATTTTAATTTAAAATCATGATTTATTGGGTCAATAGCTAAAAGAAGCATAAGAGAGGAAATAATTTTCTTTGGCATATCTTTGCTATACTAAGTGCCACCATTCAGAAATCATTCTGTGAAAATTCTGAATTAGAATATATACTAACATTCCTCAATTTCGATAATGTACCAACTGATCAAATTTGGCTTAAATGAATTCTCTTTTAAATTAATTTTCATTGCTTTGCACCAGGGTGGGCTTAATAATATTATGGTTCTTCAAAACTACCTCAGCAGGTAGCATTTTTCCTGTTAAATATTCACCCTGTATCTAGCCAAAAATTTTCTCTTTGCGTCATCTCTTTCAGAGTTTATTATCACTGAATTTATTCAGCTACCTGAAAAATGAATGAGGTTTTCACAGCAAAATAATTGCCATAAAATACCTGTGAGCAATTATCTGGAACATTAAAATTTACCTAGCTTGATTCTGGAATAAGATTGTTTCCTTCTAATAATGGAAACCATTTTGAATTCATGTGTGTAGCTGAGCCATATGACAGCCGGAATAAAGTACATGCTAAATTTTTCAGGTCCATAACTGCCAAAAAAGCAAAGCAATGAAACATAACAATTTTCTAAAATCCTTTTGCCAGTTTTTAAAATGATTCTAGCCATTATTTTCTGGAATGATAATTTCCAAGTTTAATGTTAAAGTCTTTGATCTAACATCAAATTCAGAGAAATCATTGTGAAGACTTAAAATCCTTCAAAAATGGGTTTAAGAGGTTTACTTGCCCGTGAAATTCACAGGAAGTTTAAATATGTATGGAAAAGAGAAGACTTATTCCTAAAAGTGATGGGCTGTTTGGCCACATTGCATGGGAAATATTCATACCTGGATTTGAAATCTCTTTCAAAATATAAATTGTGTTCTTCATTCCAAAATATTTTTTGTGGCTCTAAGCTGGTTGCCAGGGAAGGTCAGAGACATTTTAAAAGCATTTTTATTATTTCCATGTCTCTACAGAGAAGTGATCCTCACAATTTTAACCAAGTAACTGTTTATCTTTTCTTAGAGCATCTGCAAATCTTTGCTCACATGGAAAATAGAAGACAAAAACTTAAGAAGACAACACAAAAACACTTCTTTTCCTGACTATAACTAGAGAATATTTACAACTTGTGACTGACTTTTCTTAGTAATATTTCAGCTAAATTTTTCTATATGGCCTTTTTCATTTAGGAGAGGTTTAAGAACATGGGCCCAGGACATGAGGCAAGAATTTGTTGCCGAGACTAGTCACTGGCAGCTATAAAGCCCTGACCAAAAAATCTGTTTGACCCTCAGTCACTATTTGCTAAAGTAATATAACAAGAGTGCCTGCTTTGATAGACCATAGCAGATACCGAATAAGGCTACGCATGTCACATACATGCTTCATAAATGTTATTAATTTTAGCATCACTATACTTAGTTCTGTGGAAAACACATTTTGCTAACTCCTCTTCTGTCTGAGATAACACAGCTTTCTGTGTTCCTTGGGTGTCATTGGAATTGGCATATTATGGCTATCTGCTGTCCCCCTGTGACACCTGGCAGCATTCCTGCCACATTCCAGATGCCAATTTTACCCAAAAGAAAGATTAGAAAAAAATTAATGTGGGACATTTACTCACCATCAGAGAGCATACTTATTTTTGTTTGTTTAACCAGTGGAGTCCAGTAAGTCACACTCTCTTATCAGCAGAAGCAACTTCTTTTTTTTTTTAAATTGCATTTTAGGTTTTGGGGTACATGTGGAGAACATGCAAGATTGTTGCATAGGTACACACATGGCAGTGTGATTTGCTGCCTTCCTCCCCATCACCTACATCTGGCATTTCTCCCCGTGCTCTTTCTCCCCAACTTCCCACTCCCGGCCGTCCCTCCCCTATTTACCTCCAACAGACCCCAGTGTGTGATGTTTCCCTCCCTGTGTCCAGGTGTTCTCATTGTTCAATACCCACCTATGAGAGAGAACATGCAGTGTTTGATTTTCTGTTCTTGTGTCAGTTTAGAAGAAGCAACTTCTTTAATGGCCCAGTTTCTAGACTCAACTATACCCTTGGCTATTTGAAGCATCATAGCACTGATCTGAGAGAGTTTCTCCTCAACATTGAACTATATCATGGTAATACAATTGGATATAGATGTCCAATTTTGACAACTTATCCAAAAAAATTGTCATTGCATGGTGTTATGATAATTGATATTTCTAATAATGTGCTTGGGGATAGGGAGAGTAATTCAGTTGAAATAGTACTGGACTAGAGAAGAAACTGATTGTTTTTCAGGTCCTCCTGTTTCAAGGTATTGTTTTATCATTTATTCAGTTATTGAAGATCCAGAAATCCAGCTCATCCTTGACACTTTCTTTTCCTTACCTCCCCTAATCAGTCATCTATTACTGAATCTATCAGTTTCATCGCTCACATATTTTTTGTATCTCTTGATTTTTTTTTCCTTCTTACTACCGTGTTCTAAGGCCTCAACAATTGCAGAATTCTTCTAACTGGTCATTGCCTCTCCTGCCAATTCATTCCCCATCTTGAATGCTCTTGTCACCGAGCACATCTATTCACATTAAACTAAAGCTAAACATTTCTCCCGAGGGCTCCCAGGTCCTGCTGCTCTGTTCCCACTGAAACGTGTACCTCACCACATGCTGCCTCTCTTCTATTTCACATCCATCTTGTCTTCCTTCTGACTCCTATACACACCATGTTCCTTCCCACACCGTGCTGTTTTCTCTGCATGAGACATTCTTCCCTCTCTTTGTGCCTAGTTATATCCTCCTCCTCTTTTGGTTTTCAGGTCAATTTTGAGTTTCTTTGAAAACCATACTGGACCTCCTAAGACGAGATCAAACACCTCTATTATACCCTGTCACAGTACAATAGTATCATAGTACTGTAGTATCACAATTCATAAGACCGTGAACTTTCCTTCACTGACCTTATGTCATTATTGAGATTTTGTATTTGTAGGACTATTTGAGTTATGTGTACCTGCACTGAGTTCAGAGATCATGTCTTTTTTTGGTTCACTTTGTATTGTTTCCTCTCCATTGTAACACTAGGACAAAATGTTTGCAACTTCACAGAGAAGGAATGTTTGTTGAAAGAATGAATAAATGAATCACTGATATTCTTTTTTTTTTGTTAAGACAAGACAGTCTTGCTTTTGTCACCCAGGCTGGAGTGCAGTTGTGCGATCTTGATTCACTGCCAACTCCGTCTCCAGGTTCAAGCGATTCTCCTGCCTCACTCTTCCAAGTAGCTGGGATTACAGGTGCCCGCCACCAGATCCAGCTAATTTTTTGTATTTTTAGTAGAGAAAGGGTTTCACCCTGTTGGCCAGGCTGGTCTCGAACTCCTGACCTTGGGTGATCTGCCCACTTCAGCCTTTCAGTGTTAGGATTACAGGCATGAGCCATTGCACTCGGCCAATCACTGATATTCTTGACTTGGCTTAAATACTTGTATTCTCCTAATTTATATTTATGTATTTAAAAATCATGTTTAATAATAGCCATTTTGTTTGTTTATCTCGCAGATTTGTCATGAGGATGATACAATATAATCTATTAAAAGATTTTGAGTTGGAGGACTTCCACTAAGCTGGCCAAATAGGAACAGCTCCGGTCTGCAGTTCCCAGCAAGAACGAGCCAGAAGCCGAGGGATCTCTGCATTTCTAACTGAGGTACTGGGTTCATCTCATTGGGACTGGTTAGACGGTGGGTGCAGCCTCACCCGGGAAGCACAGGAGGCTGGAGACCTCTCTCTCCTATCCAAGGGAAGCCATTAGGGACTTTTTCCGACACTCTGGCTCAGATACTGCACTTTTCCCATGGTCTTCACAACCTGCAGACCAGGAGATTCCCTCTGGTGTCTATAACACCAGCACCCCAGGTTTCCAGCACAGAACTGTGCGGCTGTTTTAGCAGCAGCATTTTTTTTTTTCTCATACCCCAGTGGCACCTGGACTGCCAGTGAGACAGAACCCCTGAAAAAAAGGGGGCTGAAGCCAGGGAGCCAAGTGATCTGGCTCAGCAGATGCCACCCCTATGAAGACCAGCAAGCTAAGAGCCACTGCCTTGAAATTCTCTCAGCCAGCACAGCAGTCTGAGCTCAGCCTGGGACATTTGAGCTCAGTTCGGGGAGGGACATCCGCCATTGCTGAGGCTCAGGTAGGCAGTTTTAACCTCACCTGTGTAAACAAAGGAGCCAGGAAGTTTACACAGCAACTGGGCGGAGCCCATGGCAGCTCAGCAAGGCCTCTGCAGGCAGACTGTCACTAGATTCCCTTCTTGCTGGGCAGGGTATCTCTGAAAAAAAGGCAGCAGCCTGTCAGGGACTTATAAATAAAGCCTCCACCTTCCTGGGACAGAGCACCTGGGAAAAGGGGTGCTCGTGGGTTCTGCTTCAACAAACTTAAACATTTCTGGCTGGCAGCTCTGAAGGAAGGAATGGATCTGATAGTAGAGCACTTGAACTCTGATAAGAGATAGACTGCCGCCTCAAGTGGCTCCCTGACCCCCGTTTTTCCTAAGAGACACCTCATACAGGAGCTCTGGCTGACATCTGGCAGGCACCCTTTTGAGAGAAAGTTACCAGAGGAAGGAACAGGCAGCAATCTTTGCTATTTTGCAGCCCCCCACAGGTGATTCTCAGGCAAGCAGGGTCTGGAGTGGACCTCCAGGAAACTCCTGCAGACCTGCAGCAGTGGGATCTGACTGTAAGAAGGAAAACTATAAAACAGAAAGAAATAGTTTCAACATCACTAGAAAAGATGTCCACTCAGAGACTCCATTTAAAGGACACCAACTTCAAAGACCAAAGGTAGCTAAATCCACAAAGATGGGAAGAAGCCAGCACAAAAAGGCTGAAATTGCCAAAACCCAGAATGCCTCTTTTTCTCCTAGGGATCACAACTCATCACCTGCAAGAGAACAAAACTGGATGGAGGATGAGTTTGACGAACTGACAGAAGCAGGGTTCAGAAGGTGGGTAATAACAAGCTTCTTAGAGCTAAAGGAGCATGTTCTAACCCAATGCAAGGAAACTAAGAACCTTGAAAGAAGGTTAGATGCAATGCTAATGAGAATAATCAGCATAGAGAGACCATAAATGACTTGATGAGGCAGAAAAACACAGCATGAGAACTTCGTGAAGCATAGACACGTTTCAGTAGCCAAATTGATCAAGTGGAAGAGAGGATATCAGAGATTGGAGATCAACTCAATGAAATAAAGCAAGAAGGCAAGATTAGAGAAAAAAGAGTGAAAAGAAATTAACAAGGCCTTGGAGAAATACGGGATTATGTGAAAAGACCAAATCTACATTTGATCGATGTACCTGAATGTGACAGAGAATGAAGTCTTTGGGTTATTTCAAAATAATAAGAGCTATTTAAGACAAACCCACAGCCAGTATCATAATGAATGGGCAAAAGCTGGAAGCATTCCCTGTGAAAACTGGCACAAGACAAGGATGCCCTCTCTTACCACTCCTATTCAACATGGTATTGGAAGTACTGGCAATGGCAATTAGGCAAGAGAAAGAAATAAATGGTATTCAAACAGGAAGAGAGGAAATCAAATTGTCTCTGTATATGACACAATTGTATTTTTAGAAAAACCCATTGTCTCAGCTCAAAATCTCCTTAAGCTGATACGCAACTTCAGCAAAGTCTCAGGATACACAATCAATGTGCAAAAATCACAAGCATTCCTATACACTAATAATAGACAGAGAGCCAAATCATGAATAAACTCACATTCACAATTGCTGCAAATAGAATAACATACCTAGGAATACAATTTACAAGGCATGTGAAGGATCTCTTCAAGGAGAACTACACACCACTGCTCATGGATAGGAAGAATCGACATGAAAATGGCCATACTGCCCAAAGTAATTTATACACTCAGTGCTATTCCCATCAAGCTACCATTGACTTTCTTCACAGAATTAGAAAAAAAACTACTTTAAATTTCACCTGCAAACCAAAAGGAGCCCATATAGGCAAGACATCCTATGCAAAATGAACAAAGCTGGAGGCATCACACTACCTGACTTCCAAAACAGAGATATAGATCAACGGAACAGAACAGAGGCCTCAGAAATAACACCACACATCTACAGCCATCTGATCTTTGACAAACTTGACAAAAAACAAGCAATGGGGAAAGGATTCCCTATGTAATAGATGGTGTTGGGAAAACTGGCTCACCACATGCAGAAAACGGAACCCCTTCCTTATACCTTATGCAAAAATGAACTCAAGATGGATTAAAGACTTAAATGTAAGACCTAAAACCATAAAAACCCTCAAAGAAAACCTAAGCAATACCATTCAGGTCATAGGCATAGACAAAGAGTTCATGACTAAAACACCAAAAGCAGTGTCAAAAAATCCAAAATTGACAAATGGAATCTAATTAAACTTAAGAACTTATGTACAGCAAAAGAAACTATCATCAGAGTGAACAGGGAACCTACAGAATGGGAGAAAATTTTTGCAATGTATCAATCTGACAAAGGGCTAACATCCAGAATCCACAAGGAACTTCAACTAATTTACAAGAGATAAACAACTCCATCAAAAAGTGAGTGAAGCATATGAAGAGACACTTCTCAAAAGAAGACATTTATGTGGCCAACAAATATGAAAAAAACTCATCATAACTGGTTATTAGAGAAATGCAAATCAAAACCACATTGAGATACCATCTCACACCAGTTAGAATGGCAAGCATTAAAAAAGTCAGAAAACAACAGATGCTGGAGAGAATGTAGAGAAATAGGGATGCTTTTACACTCTTGTGGGGAGTGTAAATCAGTTCAACCATTGTGGAAGACAGTGTGGCGATCCCATTACTGGGTATATAACCAAAGGATTATAAATCATTCTATCATAAAGACACACGCACATGTATGTTTACTGAGGCACTATTCACAATAGCGAAAACTTGGAACCAACCCAAATGCCCATCAGTGATAGACCGGATAAAGAAAATGTGGCACATATATACCATGGAATACTATGCAGCCATAAAAATGAATGAGTTCTGTCCTTTGCAGGGACACGGATGAAGCTGGAAACCATCATTGTCAGCAAACTAACACAGGAACAGAAAACCAAACACTATATGTTCTCATTTATAAGTGGGAGTTGAACAGTGAGAACATATGTGCACAGGGAAGGTAACATGACACACCAGGGCCTGTTGTGGGATGTGGGGGAAGGGGAGAGATAACATTAGGAGAAATACCTATGGTAGATGAGGGTTGATGGGTGCAGCAAAGCACGATGGCACATATATTCCTATGCAACAAACCTGCATGTTCTGCATATGTATCCTGGAACATAAAGTATAATTAAAGGTAAAAAAGAAAAAAAAAAAGTCTTGGAGTTTAAGTCTCCTCAAAAGAAAATGTGCAACAGTGTTCTGAATATTCATGGAAATAAAAATAATAAACTATGACATTCTAGTCAGTTCATTTTTACTAAAAATTGGTATTCTATCCAATTCCTAGGAATATCCCTAGGAAACACTGGCCTGGTTCTAGAAGTATTAGTGATCACAAGGCTCACTTTTTAAGTTTTTCAATGATACAGATTATTACCTCTTAATGAAGAGCTTAGAATATGGTAGCCTCATTTTCTAATTTTAATACATAAAATTAGAGATCAGGGAAAATGAATAGATAGAAAAGGTAAGGTCAGAAGGCAAATGTTTGTATCCACTGGAAGAGAGTTTTCTAACTGCTGAAAGCAATCAAACCTGTGCATTATAAGTATGATGATACCCATCAACTGGGAGATTATTTCCAATTTTGCCCATTCCCGAGGAAGATATTCAGTTTTGAACTGGATGTGAATATTGGTCCTCTTGCAAACTAATGACAAAATTGTGGGAAGCACATACAGTTTTATCACTTTTATCATATTTACAGGCTTGGGTCACATCAATATAAGTACATAAGGTATCATATCTCTGGTATATTTCTCATTTAAATTTTAACCTTTCATGTTTTTAGACATTGTGTGCAACGTAGGCTTGGAGTGCCTACAGGAGACTATGACTATGAGAGATATTACTGTTAGCTAAAATGAAATTAATTTTTAAAATTGGAAACTAATGACTAGATTAATTCAGGTTTCAAAGTAAAGAATAAAAGAAAAGCTTAGATTTATTTAACAATATCTAAACTGAATGTATTAAAGTGAAGAACTACTAAAAGTTTAATTGTAAACAACATTTGCGATGGATAACATTTAAAATATGCTATGCTAAGAAAAAGATTTTTAAAAATATTTTTGTTCAAAACGCAATCATATCTAATCAGCTTGGCATTAATTAAGGTCTAATAATGTACTTCAGTATCTTTCCAAAGTAGAGTGATCCATTTCCCCTTTATCCAGGTCGATTTGTGCACATTATGGTATCATCATAATTTTAAAACATACTGAGAAAATGACAGAGCTGCAAAATTAAAATAAATGATTAATGGCATTTTTTTTTCATGTTTTGTACTAATAGGTATTACTAAGCCTTTAAATTAATAGACCTGTCAAGCTCACGGGTGTTACAGATCCAGCAATGAACCACAATGGAAATTATATATTCCAGAGACACCTAAAGATGACACCTTGAAATATTTTAAATTTTAATTAGTAGGTGCAATGGTTTTGTTCCCCTGTAACTACTGCAAATTAATTGGAAATTAGTCACAATCAGTCCTTTTTTTTTTTTAGTTAACAATTTGAAATGAAAAGATTGGTGCTTTACACCTTAACATTCCTGTTTGAAGGCCAGAAAGCAGACATGCAGTAAATTGCATTGTCAATTACAAAAAACAACTGTTGTGAAATTAGGCAGAATTATGCACAGGTAAACAAAACTAATTAATGCAAAAGTAACAGGGAAATGCACAAAATAATGCCCAACTAAACACTAATGTGCTAGTCTTCGGAAAAATAAATGTTTAAAAATGTAAATTTATGCAAAAGAATTTACCAATGAAGATTTAGGTAAAAAATGTGCTTTTGGAGCCTCCCTACCACTCACACCTGAAAACATATACTCACAAGAACAGCAGTCTGCTCATGCAAGTATGTTTCAAGAGGGCAGAAGACTGTTAATTTTCTATCTCTTCAAAATATCATCATTTAGGCTTATTAAATAACAAACTGACTGGGCACAGTGGCTCCTGCCTGTAATACCAGCACTTTCAGATGCCCAGGCGGGACGATCGCCTGAGGTCAGGAGTTCGAGACCAACCTGGCCAACATGGTGACTCCCCATATCTACTAAAAATATAAAAATCAGCTGGGTATGCTGGCGGGGCACCTACAATCTCAGCTTTTTGAGAGGCTGAGGCAGGAGAATTGCTTGAACCCAGGTGGTGGAGGTTGCAGTGAGCTGAGATTGTACCACTGCACACCAGCGTGGGCAACAAGAAAGAAACTCTGTCTCACAAACAAATGAACAAAAAAACTGTAGTATTTATTTAACAGATATCTGTAGTATTTAAATATTAGGCAAAATGCAATTTCTGGGCACATAGGGAAAATACCCATTATCTACATCTACCTGTTAAACCATTTTCTTACTGATTATTAATGGGTTACTCTTTCTCTTTCATCACTAAAAATACATACACGTGTTCTTCTGTTGATTTCTGTTCCCCCATAAAAATAAGCTATTAGAGCAACTCAAGATTCTTTAAAAATGGTATGTCTAGCAAGTCAGCAAGTGTTAAGTTACAATTGCTGTGCAACTTTTAATTAGAAAATAATACTCATTTCACATTTTCAAAACAAGGCTACTATCCAGAAAATCAACCTGGCACATTGAGAATTCTTTAATGATATTTAAAGCTAAACAATTTAATGCAAGGGTCTTCGGAGATTCAAGAGTACGTAACTCTGCAGGTAACTTTCATTGCACTATTTCAGGGCACTATTTTCAGTGCATCTATTCTAGATGAGTTGTACCATAATTTTCTTTTTATGTAATTATTAAAGTTAAATATGATAAAATGATGTCCTTTTAAAGTATCAGTTTAACTGTAAATGACAATGAGAAAACAATAATGTTGCTACATTTTCTGTAACACTGTGGCTGAATTTCAAAGATGTCACATATTGTCCCACTGTAAAAAAACATGGGTTTTACTTTTTTGGGGGTATAATTAGGGATTACAGGAAAGTTAGCCTAAATTATGAAAAAGAAGAAAATTCAGATGTATTATTAAATATAACAATACTTTATATACGCCAGAAATTAATTAATGCTTTCTTAGTGTCACTTAATGGGATGTGTGGTAATTTTCAACAACCATTCAATACTTCTTTGTGACTTTTAGGTAGCAGGATTTAAGAATAGAAAAATAATTAACTCCAAAATCCAGAAGTCACTGAAAAAAAAAAGGACCATGGATTCCAGCCCTCATTCCTATTTTCTACCCCTTTGGAAAGTAATCTTCTTAAGCAGTTTTCCCCTTCCTTCCTAACAGATATCCCATAAAACATTATTTTCAAGGAGTGAAAAATATTTTTAACCTCAGACTACACTGAATTTCTGTTAAAGTGCTAGAAAAGTTGACTATTTCAGTTGCAGATGCCAACTTTCTCAAAATAACCTTTAAAATAGTAGAATCTAGAACGGGTTTTAAATAAAAATCTGGTAAACAAAAGTTTTAATAAAATGGCTGAGATTCTTCAATAAGAGAGTGGTAAGATTGTCTGACCTACTGATTTGTTTCCAGTCCTCTGGTCTGTGATCAGTTAATTTAGGTAGTAGGTAAAAGGAGATCTACCTATCACAAAGACATGCAAATTCTAGTGATTTTTTTATTTCTCAAATTTGCCCTATTCCTGCTATAAATATTTTTTCCTTTACTGTTTATATTTAGGCTTTAGTAGCTTCTAGTCAAGAAACCTAGTTCTATCCCCAAGACAAATGAAAAAAATACCTACTGTTTCTTGAACTAAAAATTAAGATATAAGCACACAGACTATGGGAAAAAAAGTGATCAACAGATACCATTATATTTTCTAATATATATTACGTGAAGGGCTCATTTAAATGGTATTTGAAATAGAAAGGATTTTCATGATATTCAACTTCGAATGGGCCTTTGAAAGGACCATTAAAACAATCTCTTCTTAAAATGGTTTATGTTGCTTCTTTTCCTAGTTGCCCTAGGCTGTGTTTGCTAAGTTTAGAACTGCTAAAGAAAGTCAAAATATAAAGTAGTCTCACTGGACTCCTGTCTGTTTTACACCTGTGCTCCTTGATTCATCACTGTGCATTTCAGAAAGGCTCAGAAGCATGGTATTTCTTCCTCTCTGAACTTTTCATCCTTAGGCAAACAAGCTTAATGAACTGATGACAATTTCCGGAATAAGAGAAGTTAGGAACAGTCCCAGTTGTGTAACTCTTTGCTTCAGGACCTTGGACCTAACCTCATCCGTATCATCTAAAAGTCTCCCGTACTAACAGATAACTTACTTGGAATAGTCCTAAAATTTGCTTGCCTACAATCTAATTTAAAAAAAGAAAATCTTATGTGGTCATCTACATCATTACTTGCCTATAGAAATACTGAAAACCTTAATCTTATAAGTGAGTAAAAACAACTACGCTTTTTTAGTCAGTTATTATCTCTCAACATGGTAAATGCTGTCTCAAAGGATTGCTTAAGTGTAGGGCACAAGGGTAGAAAAAGCATTAGGGATGTTTTCTCAAATTGGGTACATTTTAAGATTCAAGGTTTAGGGCATTTATTAGACTTATTTAGTATTTTTGTAAGGAATATGAAAATTGAGAATAATCTATGAAATCTCCAAGTCGGCACATAAGTACTTCTAGCTGATAATACACCAGTCTGATGGAGAGAATTTAGCCAGATCTCAAAATAGCCATAAACAAGAAAATCTAATGGAGTGAGGGTGTGCGTATCAATTTCAGTTAAGAAGGAGTAAGCACTCTTCACTCTCTCTCTCCCACTGAATGCAACTATAAACCCTAGACTGGACACTTGGAGCACATATGTGAAGTTGCTGAAAAGAAAATAAAAAAGGCAGATTGGGGAAGAAAACCAGAACATGAAGCACCATGAAACCAGTGATGAGTTTTTTAGTTTTTTTCTCTCCTCTTGTATCTCCTAGTCTGGACTTAAAAGCAGACTAAACACTGGCATTGTATGCCAGGTACAGATAGAGAGCTCCAGGAAAAACCCTGTCCTACAGGTTCAAGGAATAGGAAGAAGGACCCTACAGATCAGAGTGAGTGGGAAAAATATTCTGTTAATCAGGCCAGAAGCAGTAGGTGGCTTATGCCTGTAATCCTAGCACTTTGGGAGGCCAAGGCAGGAGGATTGCCCAAGCTCAGGAGTTGAGCAGGCCAACATGGTGAAACCGTCTCTACTAAAAGTACAAAAAAATTAGCCACCCATGGTGGTGCGTGTCTGTAATCCCAGCTAGTAGGGAGGCTGAGGCATGAGAATTGCTTGAACTGGGAGGTGAAGGTTGGAGTGAGCCAAGTTCACATCACTGTACTCCAGCCTGGACAACAGAATGAGACTCTGTCTCAAAATAATAATAATAATAATAATCATTTCCATCCCAGTTCTCTGGCAATTCCATGGCAGTGGAAGGTAACAAACTCCAATGGAGGAAACACCTTTTCTCTGACTAGAGAAACTATGTTCCCCAAAGCAAGGGGAATCCCTACTGCTTTTTTCTCTCTATATTCCTTTATCATAGAGCCCTGGAGGCTGATGCTACTTCAGGAAATACATGACAAAGCAAGGAAACTAAAGCTTTGGATTCCTAGTCAGAGAAACAGTATGAGAGCCCTGAGAGTAAAGATATATCAGAGAGATCATGGAGAGGGGCGGGCTCAAGAAAGCTATCCTATGAAGTTGTGTTTGATCTCCTGAGTTTATCCCTGAGCTGTGTATGCATAGATTTGACCTTAACAAACATACTGATGACGTTAAGAACTGAGTTTGTGGTAGGTCACTACCAAGTTTTCAGAGAGGCATATGCATCTTTTACAAGTAAAATAAATTTGAATAACATTGTAAACACTTTGAAAGCCAAACATATTGGAACCACAACTCACAGAAGATAGATCAGCTTTTGTAACCTGAACCTAACAGAGTCAGCTACCTGCTAAAATAATAACAGCAACAACAATAAATTAACATTTCCCATAGGAATTGAAAATACCTGGAGTCTCATAACACAATATTAAAAATGTTCAGAATATAATAAAGTTTCTTAACATATTAATTATAGAAAAATCTCAAAAATACCCTAGGGGAAATATAGCCAATGATGCAAATCCTGAGATGATGCAATTGTTAGAATTCACAAACAAGGACTTACGAGCTATTATAACCATGCTCTAAGAAGTAATGGCAGACACTCTTGAAATGAAATGAAAGACACAGAGTCTGAACTGAGAAATAGAAGATATTTATAAAATGAATCATTGGAAATTTTAAAATGTAAAAATACAATACATAAATTGAAAGGACTCAATAACAGAATGGAGATAAAAGAGAAAAATGTCAGTGAATTCAAATACAGGTGTGTAGATATCCAATGTAAACCACAGAAAATAGTAAATTAAAAATGAACAGACTCAAAGATCTATGAGACAATACATAAAGTGCTTAACACAGCATCAGAGGTGTTTTGGAGAGGAGAGAGTGTGTGGTGTAGAAGTCAATATTTGAAGAAATAATGGCTGGAGATGTGCCGATTTGGCAAAACATACAACTACAGATTCATGAAGCTCAGCAAAACCAAAACAAGATAGACTTAAAGAAACCCATGCCCAGACTCATCAAAGTGCTGAAAACTAAAGACAAAGAAAAAAATTCTGAAAGCAGCCTGAAAAAAATGATGTATTACATATTGCAAAGCAATGATTCAAATGACTATGAATTTCTTATCAGAAATTGTGCTATGTAAAAAGACACTTGCAAAGTATAAAGGGGAATTAAAGATAAAATTAAAAAATGCTTACAATTAAGTTAGAAGAGCTGAACGCTGGCATGCGTAGCTGAAATACAAGTCTATGAATTGGAATGCTGATAAGATATCAACAGAGTCACAGGAATACAAAGGATCAGGCAAATATTTCTGACAGATGGGAAGTTAAAAAGGCTTCATGAGGAAATTGCTTCTAAGCTTGGCATTGAAGGAAGAGATTATATTTTATTTTTAGTATATATGTATTTATATCTCATTGCCTTCCAGAAAGATTTTGAAATAACTTATAAAAATACATATATCCCAACAGGATAGAATAATTAATTCAGGCAATCTGAGTAAAAGGGAAAAATTAAGTATATGAAATTAATAAACCATTGGTAAGACTAGATGAAAGAAATGCAAACCATGAGTCCTAGATAACTACTGGAAGAAGCCACAGATTTGATGGTAGGCTGCCTAGAGACCAGAAGAATGAATCTATTTCCTTCTGCTTTTTTTTTTTTTTTTTTTTTGGTGGTTGTTTTTTGAGATGGAATCTCATTCTGTCGCTCAGGCTGGAGTGCAGTGGCGCAATCTCAGCTCACTGCAACTTCTACCTCCCTGGTTCAAGCAGTTCCCCTGCCTCAGCCTCCCGTGCACCTGGGATTACACGCACATGCCACCACACCTGGTTAATTTTTTTGTTTTTTGTATTTTTAGGAAAGATGGGGTTTCACCATGTTGGCCAGGCTGGTCTTGAACTCTTGACCTCAGGCAATCCGCCCACCTCGACCTCCCAAAGTGCTGCGACTACAGGCGTGAGCCATCACAGCAGGTTGAATGACTCTTATTTGTAAAGCACAAAATAGGGGGTAAGGATTTGAGACAAAAAATAGAGTACTAGGCATGGCAAAACTCTGGGAAGAGGTTCCTATGAGGCAGGACAGTCTGGTGCCGGTCCTGAGAGAGTAATTTAATACCATGACAAGGATTCTATACTTTTGTCTATGTAAAATGAGTAGGCATTGAACTTTGAGATCAAGAGAGTAAGATCATCAGAGCTGTATTGTTCAATAATAATTCTGTCAACAACATGATGGATAGCTTTGGCTGCACTGGGAAGCAAAATATGCATTACATAAAAATAAATAATATAGGCCTGGCGTGGTGGCTCTCGCCTGTCATCTCAGCACTTTGGGAGGCTGAGGCAGGTGGCTCACTACGTCAGAAGTTCAAGTCCAGACTGGCCAACATGGTGAAACCCTGTCTCTACTAAAAAATACAAAAATCTGCTGGGCATGGTGGCTCATGCCTGTAATCCCAGCTACTTGGGAGGCTGAGGTAGAAGAATTGCTTGAACCGGGACCTCGGAGGCAGAGGTTGCAGTGAGCTGAGGTCACGCCACTATACTCCAGCCTGGGCTACAGAGTGAGATTCCAACATAAAAAATTAAATAAATAAATAAATAAGCTGAAAAGAGATTTTCTGTTTTTAATGATACAGTTGTAATTAGTTATTAGTATTAGAAATACATTAAGGCTCTGAAGAGTGACTGAGTGAGGAAGCAAAGCATCATAATTAAAAGGTTAAAACCTAATGGCCTATTTTTGCCTTTTGCTGTGTGGCCTTGGACAAGTTACTTGACTTCTCTGGCTTCAGGTTTTTTCTTAAATTTATAATATGGGGATTATATTAACTTTACTGACTTCTTAGAGTTGCTGTGGTGATTAAGTAAGTAATAAATAAGAACACTGGTACATGGTAAGCATGGTAAACAATTTATCTAGGCATTGTCACCAGAGTTTCCTCCAAATATCTCCAGGCTGTTCTTATATTTTGAAAGATCCAGCAACCTTTATCTAGCTGATTATAACTTGCTGGGTCTTGAAAAACTTAAATTCACACAATTTTTCAATTTATATCTAAATGGCCTGAGATTAATGTGTATTTAGCAAGTGATTAAAGAGTAACTAACCCTTTAATATTATGATTATTTTGAAGAATTGAAAAAAACCCCATATAAATAAAAAATGTAATAAGCTTCAGAACACTGTTTTTAAATAATTTGCATTTTAAAGTTGTTGTGAGGTGTAAAAAAACAAGTGTCGAAATGAAGATGAACTCCAAATAACTACAGTGGCTAGGACAATAGAGAAAAGACCAATCTTCCTAGCACAGGACACAAATGAAGGCAAAGCCAGTAGTCAGTGTCCAAGTCAAGGAGGTGCTAGTGCCAGGGAGGGAAGCTGGCATTCAAGTCAGAAAATAGCATCTCATGGAATGGCTCACACAGTAGAAATCCAGGCAGCAGGTGGCAGATGCTCATAGGGCACCCAGGAATTAAAAGGATTGTATCTAAGATACCAAGACTACTAGACTTGGGTGGGGATTGGTCCCGTACCAGGTCAGAGCTCAACTGCATGTTGAAGGTAGTTGTAAGCTAGGACTGGGCAAACAGGTTCAAGATCTTAAGAGGTACTGTGCCAGGGAAGATACAGAAAAAAGGCAAAGAGAGGTTAAAACATATGTAAATGTCTAGAGGTTGCCATGGCCTCAGCTATCATATTGTTGAATCTTCTGATTCTACCTGTGGTCATTTTCCTATTTAATGTATCATCTGTTCATGACTTCCTTTCTGTTCTCTGCAACATGGAAGGAAGTTTCAGTAGTTTTTCTGTCTTCATCATAAAATACCCAGAGTAATTTTGCATTAAAATCTTGTTGGCATTACTTTTCATATATGTGTCATGAATAATAATACATGCTTATTAATATTTCAAATAATTGACAGAATGCAGCTTTTAGAATGTACAAAATCAATATATAATTGATAATGCAGAGGCAAGTGGCCCAAAGAAGTTTAATCATATCATTCAGGAAATAGAAGGATTAAATCTTTTGAGACTGAGAAAGAATTTCTCCTCTGATACATTCAAATTCTTTGCCTTGAGAATATAATGAATAAAGATAACTCAAAATAACTTTTACATGTATTTATATATAAAAATATGTGAATGAATTGCTAGCCAACCTACATTATGTTCACTGAGAGAAGATTTAGTAGAAAGCATTTTTAAAAATGTTATACTACCCCAGGAAGTATTTCAGAAATTTGCAAATTCAAAATGCGCTTGGTATCGGCAATCTAATTACGTGTGAGGCACAGTGCTGTACTCTGGGGCTACCAAGATGACCCAAATCACGGTCCATGACCTCAGTAAGCCTGTGTTTAAAAGGAGCTGGACATATAAAGTGACAAGTCCATTGTAATGTTGTTAGTGTTTTGAGAAAACTGTGAAACACTGAGGCTGAGCTTTGAGGCTATTTGGAGAAAAAGGAGTGGAGAAGTAGAAGGGTGGTGCTCAGGGCAGGATTTATGGAGGAGGAAGAGCATGGAATGAGTCTCAAAAAATTGTGTTACCAAACTAAAGAAGAGGAAAAATTTGGACAAGAAGGACATACATAAAAAGACTTTTAAAAGATAAGAGATTATGTTGGTAAATCAGGAAGCCTCACTCAAACTGCATTTTATCAGACAGAAAGTAACTAAAGGATACTTTAAGTAGAAGAGTGTCATGGTGAGGTTCATATTTTACAGTGACCATTCTGAAGGAAACCTGCAGCATAGATTTCATTAAAACAAAAACTGAGATGGGCAATACGGATGTGGTTTTGCCAGGAATGAGAGAGAAATGAAATGAGCCAAATCTAACACAGTGGGCAGTAGGGAAAGAAAGAAAGGCAAAGATTCCAGAAATACATCATATCATTATATGGACATGTAAACTGGATTTGAGGTTATAGAGAGAAGTGCAGGATGACTTTCAGATTTCCAGCTTAGGAAACACCAGGTGTTTCAATGGTTTCACTATCTCAGTATGATACAGGAAAGTATCACAGTTCTAGGATGTGAGAAGACCAGATTATCTGGGGAAGGAGAGATGTGGAGAGATAAATGATGAGTCCATTTTAGTTAAATTTGAGGTTCCTGAGGCTTTGTATAGTCATTTCTCACTTAATAAAACTTTACGGGTCACGTATCACTTAAAATAAATGGGTAGTAAAGGGGTGCTGGTTTTACAGATACAAAATAAATCTGACCTTGTCTATGTCCTCTCCTGTCCTACCAATCTATTCCCCCTACCCTCCACCCCAAGCTGCTCTTTGTTCTTCCTATTATAGGAACATATTGACTACAGAATCATATGTTCTATGCGCTCAGGAGGAAGGATGGGGGAGGAAGAAGAAAGAAGAAAAGAGGCTCTGGAGTCTGGCCTAAAGACAGCTCTTCTCAAACTATTTTCAGTATACACTCTTCTAGAATTAATATTCTCTTTAGTTGGATATGCTTAGTCTCACAAGCGATAGTTATATGGCTAAAATCATTCGGTGTTAACTCAGTGATTATTGCAAAACAAGGAACACAGGAGCACTTAAGTTTACATTGATTGCTCTACAGTGACAGAATTTAGCAGGTCCTAAAAACAATTACAAAGTATGTATTTGAAGAGTTACTATTAAGCTCTTTGGTGTTTTATTTTCCTGATCTTTCAACTCAATATTGGTGAAATTCATAAATAAATTTTACATTATTTTTTTCTCAATGACTTTTTCATTGCCGTAAAATATATGTGACACAAAATTCGCTATTTTAACTTACATTTTCAAGTGGGCAGTTCAATGGCACCAACTACCATCACATTGTTTTGTTATCATCACTACCCACCAACTCCAAAACTTACATTGTCTTGATTTTTAAGCAAGCATTAATTGATATTTCCATTTTACTTATTCTACTTAAAGAATAACAGAACTTCTGTTCTCCTCTAAAATTATGTCTAGAGCAATGCCTTCATAAATTGAGTATCAGCTTACAGATATTTAAATTCAGCAGAGAATTATAATATTGTAGCATTCTTATGTTCTGTAAGAAAAATATTGTGCTTTTCAATTGAAGCAAAAAACACTCCATAGTTAACCATACCAGTGCTATGAATACTAAGTATTCTCTTCCATTACAGTGAAATTTAAAGTTCAGAACCCCCTGTGACTCTAGGAAAAGGAGAGTATGCCAGAATGTAAAATCATAATAATGAGCCATGGTCTACTGTGATTCTTGGCCTACTGTAGGCTGCAATAAATGTTTTAAATGAGTAAGTGAGTTTACAAGGGAAGAAAATTAAACATAAATTACATAAAAATTGTTAACAATTGTAAATCATGATCGTTACCAGGTGAAATGAATGTCTTATTACTATTGAAATGAAAATTTAAAAAACTAGTATTAAAAGTGCTTGTGTTGAACAAACTATAATTATTTTAGCACATTAATTAAATTTCAATAGGCAGACATTTTCAAGCTGGAGAAGCTTGAAATGTAGTCAGAGAGAAAGGCTGTCAGTCATTTACCAAAGGTCACAAGCTCTGGAGGGTAGGCACTGGGGCCATTTTTGTGTTGAGCTTCAGAGTGAGGAGCAGAGAGGAAGCATGCAGATGCTGGAGCCAGACTACCTGGGTTTCCATTTCTACTCTGCTGTTTATTAGGTGTGCAGAATCAATCAATGATTTAACCTTTGTCTTCCTCAGTTATTTCATTCATAAAACAAGGCTCACCAGAGACTTTTTGTGAGAATTAAATGTGTCAGCATGGGTCAAGTGTCTCACACTGTACATGACATCCTGGGAACTTAAGAAAGGTTAGATATTATCACACCTGTGACTGCTTCTTAACTTAAAACATGGCATAATGGCTAGGTGCCTCTATTCCTGAGAAGAGTCCAAAATAATACAAAGAGTATTCATGGAAGCTAGTTGGTTTTACTGTCTTTGATTTACTTATTCTTTTGTTACCAAGGCCAAGGAAAAGTGACTTTTCATTAAAAACAACACCACTACCAACAACTACTATCTTGCATTGCAACCACCACCAGTGCAACTAGCACCACAACCACAAGTTTTACCGCTATTTCCACCATCACAATAGTCACTATTACCCTCACCAACGTCATAACCATCACCACCCCTGCAATACCATCACCACCACTGCTAACATTATCACTTTCACCATCACCATCATTAACCACATCTTTAACATCCACGTGAATATAATCATATGAATTTAGAAGTGTCATCTGGAGAGTGAAAGACTGCAGAAAAGATGTATGTGTATACATGCTGGTGAAGGGAGGAAAAAGATGTAATCTTCAGGTAGCTAAACGAATACACCAGAAACAAATACAAAGTTATGTTTATGTGCTATACACAAAGTTTGAGCCAGTAGCTTCAGAGTAAAACCATTACAAAGGTAAAATGAAAAACCTTCTTACATGCTAATCTGTGCTGTTTGAAATCTGTAGCTAAAGTTGTTTAAACTAGTGGTTGAGAGAATAGGCTTTAATTAAAGAGTCTTGAATTTTAGTTCCATATCTAGTTCATACCTGACCTTGAGTATGCTATTTAACCTCCCAAAACTTGTATTTTTCACATCTAAAAAAGAGTGGTTCCATTATTAGAATTTGTGTGAATATTTAATAAATACTTACATATAACATAAGCATTTAGCATGATGCTTGTGCAAGATCAGGCGCGTCCCCTGTTGCCCTCTAACCAGTTTCTCTCTGAATTTTTACTACTCAGTAAATGACACTATCATTCTCAGGTAAGTGTTAACCTTACACCTTATACAGTAATTAACTTCAGACGGATTAAAGATTTAAATGTAAGACCTAACATTATAAAAACCCTAGAAGAAAACGTAGGCAATACCATTCAGGACATAGGCATGGGCAAGGACTTCATGACTAAAACACCAAAAGTGATGGCAACAAAAACCAAAATGGACAAACAGGATCTAATTAAACTTAAGAGCTTCTATACAGCAAAAGAAACTATCATCAGACTGAACCAGCAACCAACAGAATGGGAAAAACTTTTGCAATCTACACATCTGACAAAGGGCTAATATCCAGAATCTAAGAAGAACTTAAAACAAATTTACAAGAAAAAAAACAACTCCATCAAAAAGTAGGTGAAGGATATAAACAGACACTTCCCCAAAGAAGACATTTATGCAGCCAACAAACATACGAAAAAATACTAATCATCACTGGTCATTAGAGAAAGGCAAATCAAAACCATGCTGAGATGCCATCTCATACCAGTCAGAATGGCGATCATTAAAAAATCAGGAGACAACAGATGCTGGAGAGGATGTGGAGAAATAGGGACACTTTTACATTGTTGGTGGGAGTGTAAATTAGTTCGACCATTGTGGAAGACACTGTGGCGATTCTTCAAGGATCTAGAAGTAGAAATACCATTTGACTCAGCAATCCCATTACTGGGTATATACCCAAAGAATTATAAATCATTCTATTATAAAGACACATACATATGTACATTTGTTTCGGCACTGTTCACAATAGCAAAGACCTGGAACCAACTCAAATGCCCATCAATGACAGACTTGATAAAGAAAACGTGGCACATATACACCATGGAATACTATACAAACATAAAAAAGGATGAGTTCATGTCCTTTGCAGGGACATGGATGAATCTGGAAATGATCATTCTCAGCAAACGGACACAAGAACAGAAGATCAAATACCATATGTTCTCACTCATAAGTGGGTGTTGAACAATGAGAACACATGGACACAGGGAGGGGAACATCACACCCCAGGGCCTGTCAGGGGGTGTGGGGCTAGAGGAGGGATAGCAGGGTATGGGGAGATAGGGAAGTGTTCGCATTAGGAGAAATACCTAATGTAGATGACGGGGTGATGGATGCAGCAAACCACCAAGGCACATGTATACCTATGTAACAAACTTGTACAGTCTGCACATGTACCCCAGAACTTAAAGTATAACAATAAAAAAAATTTTAAAAAGAGTTACCTTCGATTCAGTTCTTTCCCTCCTCCCCTGTCCTGCACCCCCAGGAAATCATTAGTCAAATTTTCCTGTTCTATCTTCGGAATGCAGCTTAAATTCATCCACTTTCATTTTACTTCCCTGCTGTTATCCTTGCCCAAGCCCAGAGTACTAGGATAGACCAATCTCTCAATTGCTGCTCACTACAATCAATCCTCCACAGAGCAGCCATTGTAAACTTAAAACATGTCAGTCAGATGATGGTTACAGTTTTCAGTAGTTTCGTATTGGGCTTAGAATCAAAATTTAAGTCTTTACCATAATTTTTCTACATGATCTGTTTTCTGTCTATGTGTCTACCTTTCCTACTTGATCTCTTACCATTCTCCCCTAATTCTAGAAGCTCTGGTCACATCATCTTCCTTAGTGCCTTTATTTTATTTTTATTTCTTGAGATGGAGTTTTACTCTATCACCCAGGCTAGAGCACAGTGGCAAAATTTTGGTTCACTGCAACCTCTGCCTCCTGGCTTCAAGCAATTCTCCTGCCTCAACATCCTGAGTAGCTGGGACTACAGGTGTGTGCCAACATGCCCGGCTAATTTTTGTTTTAAATTTCATACAGAGCTTTTGGCTCAGTCCTTTCAAAGAGGTCTTCCAGATCCACTTATCTCAAGAAGTATTCACCACAATTAATCCAGTTTCTCTTCATCATTTCTCCTTATTTTTAAAAAATGACTCTTGCAGTATGAAATTATATTTATCATACATTTGTTTATTTATTTGGTCCCCTGTTAGTGGTATGTAAGTAACTTGAAAAAAGTTACATTGTCAGTCTTGTTCATGTTTCTACTCTCAGTGCCAAAAGCGGTTCCTAACATGTTTTTGAAATGTAATAAAATATTCACTATGCAAATGAAAATTGAATTTTTTTGAGAGGGGCAAAATGTCTGACTTAAATATCTCATTCTGGAAAAAACAACTATGGTAAAAACTGGAGAGGAATTTTTTTTTTCTTCCTGCAGAGAAGAAAGCCTTCAAATCCCCAAACGGAGGCAAAAGAACAGCTGAGAAATAAATTCAGATTTAAGCTTATGTCTGCAGGTCTTGTAAATAATATTTTCATGAGGTGCTCTGACATAAACACAAAAAGTTTAAGAGAAACTTTTGCTAATATTTTCGTTTCGTTCCAGAGTTTATAATTGGTCTATGGCTTATAATTGATCTTTTTAAAAGATTTATTTATACTTAGGATATCACAAACATTCAAGAGCTAAATCCTTGCCAAGGGTATATAATGTCTAAAACCTAAGTGCAGTGGCTTTGACACACAACTACAACAGCAACAAGACTATTTGCTGATAAGTTGAAAAGACATAAAGAAAAAAAATCAGATATTGTGTTTACTTAGCCACAGAGGAAAGCAAAACTGAGACTGACATAGCATATCAACTGCTCTGTACTCACCGTGCATGGGGTCTGCATCCATGGCTCCCCATCGATTTGCATTGGCAGAGACTTGCTAGTCCTGGGGGAAAACATTTTGTTTTAGGTATAGCACTGAAATACTTTATATTACAGACTATATGTGAGATATAAGATGATGAGACCAGGGAAGGCAATATGGTAATAGTTGGGCTCTAAATTTATTTCCCATGAAAGGAGCTTCAACTCTCCACTATTAATAAATACCCTGAAAAGTACCTCAGTCACAGGAATATTAGGCGCTTCCTGGTAAATGTGGTGGTATTAAAAAAAATTCTGGATGCTAAAGAAAAATATCAAGGTTTATGTTTAACGAGATGATCAGAATTTCCAAAGCCAAAAAACCTTCCTTGTTTTTATAACCCTGCATTGCAAACCGTAAGAAACGTGTTTGATGTCCCAGATTTTCCAGCACCAACACTTTCAGATAGATAACATCAGCTGTGTTTGTGCTACAATCCGTGGTTTCACTTGGGGGGATCACGAGGCCAGGACTTCAAGATCAGCCTGGCCAACATGGTGAAACCCCATCTCCACTAAAAATACAAAAATTAGCTGGGTGTGGTGGCGGGCATCTGTAATCCCAGCTACTCGGGAGGCTGAGGCAGGAGAATCACTTGAACCAGAAAGGTGGAGGTTGCAGTGATCCGAGATCATGCAACTGCACTCCAGCCTGAGCAACAAGAACAAAACTCCATCTCAGGAAAAAAAAAAAAAAAAAAAAAAGAGATAGAAGACTTTTTATTATTTTTTTTCTCCTGCAGGTGAAATTTTGGGGAAAAACATACTTGAAAAAGTTCAAATTTAAAATACATAAAATCTTACTGCACAATAATTTTATATTTGATTTTATAGAAACATTGTGATACTTTAGTCCATGAAACAATGGTGTCTCATCATTGTTTTCATTACATAATTAGCCCAGTAAATACTTAGGGGCTTCAGTAGACTAATGTGAGTATAAACCATAGAATTTGTATCTTTGAATTCGTGCATCAATGTGTCCAACAAGAGAGAATCAGATTCCACCAAACTGGGTAAGTAATAGGTAACCAGTATTTTATAAAATCTGCCAATGCTCATTATTTTGAAATATATTAGTATCAATCACTGATCATTTGGAGCCCAAATAAGAAAATGTTACTATGAGAGTTCTGCATACTTTTAATCAGTGTAAGGCTATGCCATATCAAACCCCTTTGTCAGTTACAGAAAGAGAACTACCTGATGACCACGCAGGAGCACTGAGCCAGTCGTCGGCCAGCACTTTTCAGGCCTGTGTATATTTGCCCCATCTCCATGGCTCCTTCCAAGCCAACCACCTCCAGCAGCTGGTCGCTCAGATCTGAAAGAAAGCAGATGCCTTTTAAGTTACAATGTGTACACATATGTCCACAATTTAATACTATTTGATATTATGGAGATTTAAAAAAAGCCACTTCACAAAAAAAAGCTTGTCTTAGAAACCTAAAGTAATAAAAAGATGGCCTACTTTTATAACTCTCAGTTTAACTAAACCTTGAGGTTCTGTGGAAAATGATTTGCTGTCAGCTTATTCTAAAACAAAATGGGAAGCACAGATTCTGAGCCAAATAATACACACACAAAAAAAATACCAGTAGTTTTTAACATCAACAAACTTAATGTTATTCCACATGTATATATGGACCATTTATACATCCCACATCAGACATTTGGCAGCAAATACACATTTCCACACTATAAATAAAATATGAGGATATGCTGTCAAACATGACTTTGTTAAGTTGCTCGAACAAGAGACCTTAGAGATCATGGAGTCGAAGCTTCTCATTTTATACATTAGAGGATGGAGTCCCCAAATCCTTGAGTAATTTGTCCCCAGTAATAGGTTACTTTGTGCAGAAGTTCAACTTTGTGCAAAGAAGATACAATAGTAGTTTTGTGAAATGTTTTTCTGATGTTAAGCAGTATTCTACCAAAAAATGTTTTGGAGTAGACTAGATAGTCCCATGCAATAATTATTATTAATTCTTTTTAGCAGAGGATATTAGAAAGGGGCTAATAGTAAGAGATATCACTTATTATTTACTAGGACTAACCGCTTTGTACTATCTCATTTGCTCCTGCTCCAGACCAATTTAAGATAAATGTGATTATTCACATTTACAGATAGAGAAGCTAACCTTGGAGAAGTTAATAATTATTCATATTCACATACCAAGAAAGTGACAGAGCCAAAATGTGAACCCAATTGCTTCGATGCACTATGCTACATTTGATAAATCAATCATATGAATAGGACAGACTTTACAAAATTTTCGAAATCATCTTAACATAAAGGTTGGACTGTGTGAGCTTCAGGGTTCCTTTCCAATCTGAATATTTGCACTCAGCCAGAAAGCAGAAGTTGAATTCACATCAATAAAATCCCAGATAGTCCTGTCACAAGACACAGTGACAGCCCATCTGCTCACCTATTTAACTCAGAGTGCTGGAAACCTTGATTTGGAGGCCGAAGTCTAGGTGAACATATATGGTTCTTTTCCATTTTAATATTCTTATGTGTTTTTCAAATGTAAATAAATAATTTTATATTGTTGAGTAGCAGGAAAACTAAAAGAGTGGAATACAGTGGAGTGGGAGGCATGATTATGATACAAGATAGCCACATAGTAGTTGGTCATAGCTGAGGCTGGACTCATAGAGAAACAAACAAATGTGTTTTGTATGGAATCTATTTTGTACAGAATGTGCTCACTCCTCACTCATGACTCCATTTTAGCATAGAGTTTAGAGATGCTAATGATTTATTTTCAGTGTAGTTCAACTGTGTGGCATGCAAATGGTGCTTTGCAGTCTCAAAGTTCATTAAGCCCAGGATCATAGAGAAATTTAATAAAAGCACTTTAAAAAGAATATGTGACCAACCCACCAAACTTTTAAGTGAATAATAAAAATCTATTATTTTTAACTTTAAGCTGTAGCTGTAGCATGAGATTACTCCAAGTAAAAACAATATTTTAGCTACAAAATCAAATGTTAACTTAGAGCATCCACCTTGCTGTTCTAAACCCATTTAGACATATTTCTCATGAAACTTATTCTGTGTTTCTAGTTTAAATTTATGTTGCCAAGAACAGATGGACAAGGAATGGAAACATATTCTTTCAGCTGTAGCCGGCACTAAAATGTGCTTGGCTCTATAGCCTGGGTGTTAATATACGCATTTCTTAGATATATGTCAACCAGATAATGACATTGTGGCAAGCACTGAAGTCCCAGATGTGTGCCTGCTGATATTTATAAAACAACAACTACCACCATGATGATCACCATCACAGAATTTGAGTTCACATTTAGTACTGTAGATTTTGTACGGCCTGGTTCCTAAATAGGTAGAATTTTGTGTTGATTTCCGCAATGATCTGAAACTGGTTGATGGGAACCATTCTATAAGAAATGAAACACTTTCTCAAGACAGAGTTAATCTGTGAGCCCTAACTTTTTCATGAATCACAGGGATCTGTCTATATCCACACCATATTGCTACTGTCTACCACCCTCCTTCTGATTTTTTTCTTTCTTTTAATTTATCTTTGTTTTTCTGCTTGCAAAAATGCCTTGAATATCAATTCTGCTATTAATAATCAGTAATGAAGACATTTCTCATAGGTTTAGGATATCCGGGCTTTTCAACTTTCATGTTTTTACTAACACAAATAAGTTTATAGGAATAGTGCCCTGTTTACTAATGCTAGCAAAGGCAAATAAATACCATATTCCTTTTAATTAGGTGTTCAGGGAGAGGAAACAAAAACAAAATGAAACTCTACATTTGTATTGCACAAATTTGTTCCCATAACACTTCTACATTTTTTGATACAGCACAATCTGAAATCTGTCTGTATATAACTGATTCCCCCTCCATGTTATCTTTGAGATCAGGGTCCTGATTGATTTCAGAAGAGAGTTTCCATGTAATTTTGAATTCTGTTTCTATATGTGGTATCCTTTGGCACATCAGACTTCCTCACCTCACGTTCTAGCTAAGAGTTATTTTAAGTACAGTTCTCCTTGGGATGGCTTAACCAGCTACATCAGCCTACTTAATTGGTTTGTTACCTGGCTATTGGCTTCATATTTAAGAGTGGGAGCAGCCAAAGATGATGTATGGACCAAATCTGGCCCCTTGCCATTTTTTGTATGGCTCACAACAAATTAAGAGTGAGTTTTATGTATTTAAAAAAATTTAAAAAATTAAAATAAGGTACTATAATAAATAAAAATTATATGAAATTCAAATTTCAGTGCCTACAAATTAGTTTTCATTGGAACAAACCCACATTCATTGGTTTAGGTCTTGTCTTTGTCTCTTTTTGTACTACAAAGGCAGAGTAGAGACCACATAGTCAACAAAGCTGAAAATATTTACTATGTGGACCTTTAGATAAGTTTGCCAACCTATGCTTTAGAGAAACATGAACACTTTCAGATCAGTAAGGTTTTCACTTTAGTACTGCTGCTATAAATGCTAAATGGAGATTTTTTTTTTAATGCCTGAAAGATATAATGTTTCAGCATTAATTCCACAGTGTACGTAACCATGCATAGCACAACTGTTCTCAACCAGGGCGTCTCACCACACTTGTGTACTATGAGCATTGCCACAATCCATTTGTTATTTATCACGGAACACCAAGTTTCCAAGTAACTTTATTACAAAAGAAAGTAAAATAGTTTAACATTCATCAGTGTGCTCAATGATTGCTTCTGGTTGGCTTTCTTGAGTGTGAAAAAACGAAAAGTCATAGAGAGGAAGGCGGAAGTTGCAACCAGACCTGGAGATGTCAGGTGGGAAACAGCATTACCTTCAAAAGTAATCTGTCAAGCACTGTGAAATACTGACAGTATGATACTGAGATGCATATGTGTCTATCTAGAGGAAGACGTTGCTTTTGTTCGATGTAATGTTATAAAGTATACTTTTGAAGGAAACCACAGTAGGTTTCTGAAAGAGTTTACATGTCTTTTTAAATACCTCCATGGGAGTAAACAGAGACAAGACAAGCTTTCAAATTAGGTATTTTCACATATAAAACAGAACACCTATAAGAGGTACTTCGGAGGGAAGAAACTTAATAAAATCATCAAAATTGGGTCATATTGGATCAGGATTCTTAACACATGGTCTGTGACTCTGAATAGGAAAAATGCAACTTTATTTTCACTAACATGTAATTGAAATTAAGCATTTAATTCAAATGTAAATGTAGGCAGGAGTACCTGTGACTTTGTCACTGATAAATATCATGTTATAGTTGTTACAATATTTCCTGCTTTAAGAAAAGGCAATACATTTTAATTATCTACAATACCAAAATATTTACAATAGTACCTATAAAATAGTACATTAAATTTAATTTTAATTTTTTAGTTTTATTTTATGCAGTATTTCAAAATGTTATTTATATTCATTATGTCAAATTTTAATAATTATTGAACTTCTAGATTTTAATTTGTTAATAAGAAAGCATATATATCTCTAAATCAAAAATTCAACAGTATTTTAATATAATCTTTAATAGAAAAACATATATATCTCAAAATCAAAATTTTAACAGTAGTTTAATATAATTGATTTCCTTTTTTAGCCTACATATTTTATTTTATAAATTTTAAAACATTATGTCTGAGAAGAGTCAGTAGATTTCATCAGACTGGTAAAAAAGACTATAGCACAAAAATAGTAAGAAACCATACTTTAGAATTTGTCATTTTAAAGTTTATAAATCTTTATAAACTTTATGTATGTCTTTCTGAACATAATTAGTGCTGCATTCATTTTTTTACACAGGTAATCAGGAATATGAATGTAAATCTGAAAGTCAGGGGCACATATAGATTACAGGACACACGAGCAGCACAGCTAACAAGTGAGTAATATTTATTCATTGCTTAGTCTTAATTTCTGACAGTTATGCCCTGATAAAATGTCTCATTATGTAATTGTTTCAGACTGCCATATGTGAAGGAACAGAAGAGAATGCATTACAAATACAGACTGAATGTGGGTTGTAGCATTTCACAGAATATAGTGGGTACTGAAGAAAGGGGGAGAAAGGCTGGGGCAGAGTAGGACACCCTTTGTGCAGAGTGTCCAGCAACATTCTGCACCATCAGAGGCCATGTGGAGGTACTCAGTGACTCAGCAGGAGCATTTTGAAATCAACATAAATTGCTAATTATATTGATATTTATTGAGTCATTATTTGGACATAGTAAGACCAGGCTAGCTACAGAGTTGTACCTTTTGAATGTTTGTAAACTGTATGTCTTCCAGTGATCTTTCATTTATCCAGCAACAATATGAAATGTGTCTAAGAACTAAGAATAAACTTAAAAAGTCAATGAACGTATGAAACCCATTCACCAAAGTGAGTAATTCAAATATTTTTCTTCAAAAGGTCCATCTATTTCTAATTTATTCTTAATTTAGATATTCTTCTCTCAAGCATAAATAGCTGTTTTCCATGACCTACATAACCCAGAAGACATAAATTTTAAAAGGGGGTGGGTAGAAAGAGTTTTGGCAAAAATTTATTAATACAAACTCTATGTTTCAGAGTATAAGCATGTAAAACATAAAAGCAGCCTTTTCGGACCTTAAGGAACTTACAGTTGCAGGTCTATTATTAACAAAGGAGAAAGTACGGGGAGGGCTAATATATCTACTATATGCCTGCTGTGAGCAGGCTCCCTGCTAAGGGATTTACAGGCATTTTTCCATTGGAGACTCACAACAGTCCTTTGAGGTAGGTATTATTCTCCTCATTTTATTGACAGGGAAACTCTGTCACTTGTTCAAGTCTTTAAATAAAATTGAAAATCTGGTTTTCTAACTAGGTATGCTTGACTCTAAATTCCATGTTACTTGCTGTGACAACAGTAGGAACCAACCAATTAAATGTTATCAGTTATCTTGGATCATCATGGCAAACAGGAGGCAGGACTAGATTGTAGCTCTGGACAGAGCAGCTCACATTGTAAATTTTAACTCAATAGACTGCAAAAACAAACCAACAATCCTGACAGGACATTCAGACCCTCTGAAGGAAGCGGATTGTTCCTGCAGGAATCAAGAAACCCTCCAAGTACTGTAAGTAACCAAACTGAGGAAGTGGGAAAGGGAAACACACACCCAAGTAGAGAAGCTGATCGTTCATTTGCAGAAGTTGCTGACTTTACCTGGAGCTGAGTCAGTTTGGAGAGCTGAGCCAAATACAGGGGTAGAGGAAGCAGCAGAAAGGCCCTGGGAGCTCACTGGGTGCCCTAGCAGTCCATTCCTACCTGGCCCCACAGGGATCTAATGGGGACAGCGAGAGAAGCAGGGGAAAAACTCCACAGGGAGAAGGAAATTTCTAGCTAAACTTTGTAACAATTTGTACGGAGTGAGAAGTCTCCTGGCCCAAATTAAAGAAAGGGTGCAAATCCAGGGTGCGAACTCCACAGGTGGGGGAAGAACCAAGACCTTTTCTTTCGTCGCTGGGAGGCAGGTTTTGAAGCCTGTCTTACCCTCCACCTAGAAACTAACTCAGGGCTGTTGATGGGGGCACCATGGGAGTTAGACTGGCCCTTCAGTTTGTATGGGAGCTGGGTGAGGCCTGTGACTGTGGGCTTTCCCCTACTTCCCTGACAACCTGCCCGACTCAGCAGAGGCAGCCATAAACCTTCTAGGTACACAAGCCCAGTGACCTGGGAATCTCAACCCCATCCCCCAAAGCAGCTGCAGCAAGACCCGCCCAAGGAGGGTGTAAGCTCAAACATGCCTAATCCTGCCCCCTCCTGATTGTCCTTCCCTACCCACCCTGGTAGTAGAAGAAAAAGGGCATA
Organism: Cheracebus regulus; assembly: GCA_963574635.1. NCBI lineage: Eukaryota > Metazoa > Chordata > Mammalia > Primates > Pitheciidae > Cheracebus > Cheracebus regulus. The sequence goes on from CAUYQU010069865.1 coordinate 92,044, forward strand.
TAATCTTGGGAGTTCTAGGGCCCCACCTACTACCAGTTTCTCTCTGGAAAGCACCATCTCCTGGTAGGAGGCCAACTAGTGTAAAAATAGAGCATTAAACGACCAAAGCTAAGAACCCTCATGGAGTCCACTGCTCACTCCCCACCCCCGCCACCTCACCAGAACAGGTGCTGATATCCTTGGCTGAGAGACCCAGAGATGGTTCACATCACAGGACCCTGTGCTGACAATCCTCAGTACCAGCCCAGAGCCAGGTAGAGTCTCACTGGGTGGCTAGACCCAGAAGAAAGATAACAATCATTGCAGTTTGGCCCAAAGGAAGCCACATCCATAGGAAAAATGGGACAGTACTACATCAAGGGAACACCCCCTAGGACAAAAGAATCTGAACAACAGCTTTCAGCCCTAGACCTTCCCTCTGACAGAGGCTGCCAAAATGAGAAGGGACCAGAAAACCAACCCTGGTAATATGACAAAACAAGGATCTTCAACAAACCCCAAAAATTACACTAGTTCACCAGCAATGGATCCAAACCCAGAAGAAATCCCTGATTTACATGAAAAAGAATTCAGGGAGTTAGTTATTGAGCTAGTCAGAGAGGTATCAGAGAAAGGTGAAGCGCAATGCAAGGAAACCCAAGAAAAGATTTAAGAAGTGAAGGGAGAAATATTCAAGGAAATGGATAGCTTAAAGAAAAAATAATCTAAAATTTAGGAAACTCTGGACACACTTTTAGAAATGTGAAATATTCTGGTAAGTCTCAGCAATAGAATTGAACAAGTAGAAGAAGGAAATTCAGAGCTCAAAGACAAGTTCTTCCAATTAACCCAGTCCAACAAAGACAAAGAAAAAAGAATAAGAAAATACGAACAAAGCCTCTAAGAAGTCTGAGATTATGTTAAACAACCAAACCATTGGTGCTCCTGAGGACGAAGAGGATTCTAAAAGCTTGGAAAACATATCTGGGGGGAATAATTGAGGAAAACTTATATAGCCTGGCTTGAGACCTAGACATCCAATTACAAGAAGCACAAAGAACACCTGGGGAATTCACTGCAAAAACACCTTGGAAAACATATCTGGGGGGAATAATTGAGGAAAACTTATATAGCCTGGCTAGAGACCTAGACATCCAATTACAAGAAGCACAAAGAACACCTGGGGAATTCACTGCAAAAACACCTTCCCCTAGGCACACTGTTGTTAGGTTATCCAAAGTTAAGATGAAGAAAAGAATCTTAAGAATTGTGAGACAGAAGCACCAGGTACCCTATAAAGGAAAACCTATCAGATTAACAGCAGATTTCTCAGCAGAAACCCTACAAGCTAGATGGGATTGGGACCGTATCTTCAGCCTCCTCAAACAAAACAATTATCAGCCAAGAATTCTGTATCCAGTGAAACTAAGCATCATACATGAAGGAAAGATACAGTCTTTTTCAGACAAACAAATGCTGAGAGAATTCGCCATTACCAAGCTACCACTACAAGAACTGCTAAAAGGAGCTCTAAATCTTGAAACAAATCCTGGAAACATATCAAAACAGAACTTCTGTAAAGCATAAATCACACAGAACCTACAAAACAAAAATACAAGTTAAAAACCACCACCACCACCACCAACAACAACAACAAAAAGTACACAGGCAACAAAGAATTTGATGAATGCAAAGGTACCTTAAAAGATACAGAACTGCAGAATGGATAAGAACTCACCAACCATCTTTCTGCTTCCCTCAGGAGACTCACATAACACAAAAGGCCTCAAATAAAGTAAATGGGTGGTGGAAAAAGGCATTTCATACAAATGAACACCAAAGGTAAGCAGGGGTAGCTATTCATTTTTTTTTTTTTTTGGAGATGGAGTCTCACTATGTTGCCAGGCTGGAGTGCCGTAGCGCGATCTCGGCTCACTGCAACCTCTGACTCCTGGGTTCAAATGATTATCCTGCCTCAGCCTTTCGAGTAGCTGGGATTACAGGCATGCACCACCAAGCCCAGCTATTTTTTCTATTTTTAATAGAGACAGGATTTCATCATGTTGGCCAGGGTGGTCTCAATGTCCTGATCTTGTGATTCTCCTGCCTCAGCCTCCCAAAGTCCTGGGATGACAGGCATGGACCACCATGCCCGGCCTAGCTGTTCTTATATCAGACAAAACAAACTTTAAAGCAACAGCAGTAAAACAGACAAAGAGGGACATTATATAATGATACAAGGCCTTGTCCAACAGGAAAATACCACAATCCTAAACATATATGCACCTAACATGGGAACACCCAAATTTATAAAACAATTATTAATGGACCTAAGAAATTGGAGAGCAACATAATAATAGTGGGGGAAATCAGTACTCCACTGACAGCACTAGACAGATCATCAGACAGAAAGTCAACAAAGAAACAATGAATTTAAACAATACCTTGGAACAAATGGACTTAACAGATATATACAGAACATTTCATCCAACAACTGCAGAATACACATTCTATTCAACAGCACATGGAACTTTTTCCAAGATAGACCATATGATAGGCCATAAAACTAGCTTAATAAATTTAAGAAAATTGAAATTATACAATGCACTCTCTCAGACCACAGTGGAATAAAACTGGAAATCAACTCCAAAAGGAAGCTTCAAAACCATGTAAAACATGGGAATTTAATGACCTGCTCCTGAAAGAGCATTGGGTCAAAAATGAAATCAAGATGGAAGTTTAAAAATTCTTTGAACTGGATGACAATAGTGACACAGCCTACCAAAATCTCTGGGATACAGCAAATGTGCTGCTAGGAGGAAAGTTCATAGACCTAAACACCTACATTGACAAGGCTAAAAGAGCACAAACTGATATTCTAAGGTCACACCTAAAGGAACTAGAGAAACAAGAACAAACCAAACCCAAACCTAGCAGAAGAAAGGAAATAACCAAGATCAGAGCAGAACAAAATGAAATTGAAACAAAAAAATATGAAAGATAAGTGGAACAAAAAGCTGATTATTTGAAACGATAAAACCTGTAGACCATTCGCAAAATTAACTAAAAAAGAAGAGAGAAAATCCAAATAACCTCACTAAGAAATGCAACAGGAGATATTACAACTGACACCACTAAAATACAGAAGATCATTCAAAGCTACTATGAACACCTTTATGCAAATAAAGAAAACATAGAAGAGATGGGTAAATTCCTGGAAAAAAAATGCAACCCTTCTAGCTCAAATCAGGAAGAATTACATGCCCTGACTAGACCAATAACAAGCAGTGAGATTTAAATGACAATTTAATAATTACCTACCAAAAAAAAAAAAAAAAGTCCAGCACTAAACAGATTCACAGAATTCTACCAGACATTCAAAGAATAATTGGTGCCAGTGCTTTTGACATTATTCCACAAAATAGAAAAAGAAGGAATCCTCTCTAATTCATTCTATGAAGCCAGCATCACCCTAATACCAAAATCAGGAAAGAACATAACCAAAAAGTAAATGACAGACTGATATCCTTGATGAACATAGATGCTAAAATCCTTAACAAAATACTCGCTAACCAAATCCAACAACACATTGGAAAGATCATCCACCATGATCAAGTGGGTTTCACACCAGAGATGCAGGGATAGTTTAATATTGCAAGACAATAAATGTGATATACCACATAAACAGAATTAAAAAAAAAACCACATGATCACCTCAATAGATTCAGAAAAAGCATTTGATTAAATCCAGCATCTCTTTATGATTAAAACTCTCAGCAAAGTTGGTATACAAGGGACATACTTTTATGTAATAAAAGCCATCTATGACAAACCCACAGCCAACATAATACTGAATGGGGAGAAGTTGAAAGCTTTGAGACCTGGAACAAGACAACGATGTCCACTTTCACCCCTTCTCTTCAACATAGTAGTGGAAGTCCTCGCCAGAGCAATCAGACAAGAGAAAGAAATAAAGGGCATCCAAATCAATAAGGAGGAAGTGAAACAACTGTTTGCTGATGATATGATCTTTTACCTTGAAAACCCCTAGGACTCCCCCAGAAGGCTCCTGGAACTGATAAAAAATTCAGCAAAGTTCCTGGATACAGGATTAATGTACACAAATCAGTAGTTTGTATATACAATAACAGCGACCAAGCAGAGAATCAAATCAAGAACTTAACCCCTTTTACAATAGCTGAAAAAGCAAAACAAACAACAACAACCAAAGGAAAGAAAACTTAGGAATATACCTAAGGAGTCAAAAGATATCTACAAGGAAAACTACAAAACACTGCTGAAAGAAATAATAGACAACATGAACAAATGGAAACACATCCCATGCTCATGGATGAGTAGAATCAATATTGTGAAAATGACCATACTGCCAAAAACAATCTACAAATTCAATGCAATGCCCATCAAAATACCACCATCATTCTTCACAGAATTAGAAAAAAACAATTCTAAAATTCATATGGAACCAAAAAAGAGCTGTATAGACAAAGCAAGACTAAGCAAAAAGAACAAATCTGGAGGCATTACACTACCTGATTTTAAACTATACTGTAAGGCCATTGTCACCAAAACAGCATGGTACTGGTAAAAAAAAATAGGCACATAGACCAATGGAACAGAATAGAGAACCCAAAAATAAACCCAAATACTACAGCCAACTGATCTCTGACAAAACAGACAGAAACATAAAGTAGGGAAAGGACACCCTTTTTAGCAAATGGTGCTAGGATAATTCGCTAGCCACATATAGGAGAATAAAACTGAATCCTTATCTCTCACCTTATACAAAAATCAATTCAAGTTGGATTAAGGACCTAAACCTAAGACCTGAAACTATAAAAATTCTAGAAGACAACATTGGAAAAACCCTTCTAGACATTAGCTTAGGCAAAGATTTCATGAGCAAGAACCCAAAAACGAATGCATTAAAAACAAAGGTAAGTAGCTGGGATGTAATTAAACTAAAGAGCTTTTGCATGGCAAAAGGAACAGTCAGCCAAGTAAACAGACAACCCACAGAGTGGGTCCATACATCTGACAAAGGACTAATAACCAGAATCTACAATAAATTCTAATAAATTGGTAAGAAAAAAACTATCAAAAAGTTGGCTAAGGACATGAATAGACCATTCTCATAAGAAGATATACAAATGGCCAACACACATATGAAAAAATACTCAACATTACTAATGATCAGGAAATACAAATCAAAACCACAATGCCATACCACCTTCCTCTTGCAAGAATGGCCATAATCAAGAAATCAAAAACAGGGTATGTTGGTGTATATGCAGTGAATAGGGAACACTTCTACACTGCTAGTGGGAATATAAACTAGCACAGCCACTATGGAAAACAGTGTGGAGAGTCCTTAAAGAACTAAAAGTAAAACTACCATTTGATATAGCAATCCCTCTACTGGGTGTCTACCCAGAGGAAAAGAAGTTGTTGTTCGAAAAAGATACTGGGACATGCATGTTTATAACAGCACAATTCACAATTCCAAAATCGTGGAACCAACCCAAATGCCCATCAATCAATGAGCAGATAAAGAAACCATAGTGTATATATATATGATAGAATACTACACAGCCATAAAAAGGAATGAATTAATAGCATTTGCAGTGATCTAGATGAGATTGGAGACTATTATTCTAAGTGATGTAACTCAAGAATGGAAAACCAAACATCATATGTTCTCACTGATATGTGGGAGATAAGCTATGAGGATGCAAACACATAAGAATGACTTTGTATGTATCTTCCTCTTGGGGGAAGAGCTTGAGGGGGGCGAAGGATAAAAGACTAGAAATATGGTGCAGTGTATACTGCTCAGGTGATAGGTGCACCAAGTGTCACAAATCACCACTAAATAACTTACTCATGTAACCAAATACCACCTGGATCCCAATAACTTGTGAAAAAATAAATTTTGTCAGTGATGGAAGAGAAAAAAGTACTACAAAGGAATACATACATAATACCTTAAAACAGTCCAGCTAACAATCCTACCACTAAATTATTTCAAATGTCATCACAGAATTAAAATAAAGTACAGAGCTCCCATTTATAATACTACGTGGGGTAATGTATGAAGAATACTCTGAAGAATCTCCATAAGAAGGCTAAGAGCCTGGCCCTGCTGGACTCACATGCACCTTTGCCTGGCCCAACAGCTGGCTCAGTAGCAGCCTCACTTGGCTAGACAGACAGCTATAAGCCTGCTTGGCATCACCATACCTGTATACACCAGAGCCCAGGCAGACAGCTAGTCTGGTGGTGGTTCCATTTCCCTGCAAAGACTATTGCAGGAATGCCTGGCACCACTGCTCTCATGCCTGGTCCAACAGCTGGTCCATTGACAATTTTGCTTTCCCAGAAAGACTGCCACAGGGTCCAACCACCAGCCCAGTGTTCCTGTCCTCAGCAAAACTACACTGCTGCCGTCACAAACTCATTCAACCTAGACCACTAAGGCAATCGTATATATCACTGATGAGGATTACTGCTGAAGAAACTGCATGAAGACTACATTACTGAGTCGACCTAGAGCTAAAGCCAATGCACCACACTTAACCCTAGGACCCATCTACAGGAGAACATTTATCCCTACAAAAGCTGCTCAATAATGTTGAATACAAGTGACTATTCAATTAGATTCACAGATATAAATGTGGGGACACAAGAAACATAAAAAAGCAAACAAACATGGCACTCACAAAATGTCTCCAATAACAGACCCCCAAAAAAGACATTCATATAATGTCTGAAAAATAATTCAAAATAATAATTTTAAGGAAACAGCAAGATATAAGAAACACAGAGAAACAATTCAATAAAATCAGAAAAACAATTCATGATCTGAATGAGAAATTTAAGGAAGAGAGATATATATATATATATCTTTTATATATATATATATACACACACACACACACACAAAAAGAACCAAGCAGAGAGATCCAAGATGGCCGATTAGCAACAGCTCAGGAATGTAGCTCCCAGTGAAAGCGCAGAGAACGCGTGGATGCCGCACTTTCCGACGAATTTTTGTTGCCCACAGACCGGGAGATTCCCGGCAGAGGAGCCACACGGGTCACCAGCGCGACTCTTTAGGCCAGCGCGGCTGTTTTGCCAGTGCCCCAGCACGGCGCTTCCTGGTGCAGAGTATATGGACAGACGGGCTTGGCTGGTCCCATCCCCACAAGGAAAACAGCAATTGGAAGTGCTGAGGACTGAGAGTTTCACAGCAAGCACAGCGAACCCGGGAAGGTCCGGCTCTGTGGAGAACGGGTGTCCGCCAAAGGAAAACTAAGAAACAGAAAAACTTCATCACCGGCGGAGAGAGATCCAAGATGGCCACGTAGCAGCAGCTCAGGATTGTAGCTCCCAGTGAAAGCGCAGAGAGCGAGTGGATGCCGCAATTGCAGACGAATTTTTGATGCCCACAGACTGGGAGATTCCC
>CAUYQU010069867.1:0-14442 GCA_963574635.1 Cheracebus regulus
AGTAATTGCATAAGCATTTTACAGATTTAAATGAAATCCTGAGCAATAGAGCAAGATTTTCGTTCTCTCTCCCTCTTTCTCTTTCTTTCTTTTTTCTCTTTTATTCTACTTCTTTCTCTCTCTAAAAAAAAAAAAAAAAAAGTGGGCAAAGGATATCAACACTTCTTTTTCTTGTTGTTTTTTGATTTGTTTTTGTTTGTTCTTTTGAGACAGAGTCTCACTCTGTCACCCAGGCTGGAGTGCAGTGGTGCAATCTTAGCTTGCTGCAACCTCTGCCTCCCTGGTTCAAGCAATTCTTCTGCCTCAGCCGCCCAAGTGGCTGGGATTACAGGCACGTGCCACCATGCCTGGGTAATTTTTGTATTTTTAGTAGAGATGGAGTTTTACCATATTGGCCAGGCTGGTCTTGAACTCCTGACCTCGTGATCCACTAGCCTTGGCCTCCCAAAGTGCTGGGATTACAGGTGTGAGCCACTGTGCCCAGTCAACAATTCTTAAAAGAAGACACACACTTGGCCAACATCACTGATCATTAGAGAAATGCAAATCAAAACGACAGTAAGACATCATCTCACACCAATCAGAATGGCTATTATTAAAAAGTTAAAAAACAAAAGGTGCTGCCAAGGCTGCGGAGAAAAAGGAACACTTTTACACTGTTGCTGGGACTGTAAATTAGTTCGACCATCGTGGAAGACAGTGTGGTGATTCCTCAAAATCTTACAGGCAAAAATACCATTTGACCCAGCAATCCCATTACTGGGTATATACCCAAAGGAATATAAATCATTCTGTTACAAAGATACATGCATGCACATGTTCGCTGCAACACTATCCACAATAGCAAAGACATGGAATCAACCCAAATGCCCATCGATGATAGACTGAATAAAGAAAATGTGGTACCTATACACCATAGAATACTATGCAGCCATAAAAAGGAACACAGCTGTGTCCTTTGCAGGGACATGGATGGAGCTGGAAGCCATTATCTTCAGCAAACTAATGCAGAAACAGAAAGCCAAACACTGCATGTACTCACTTATAAATAAGTGGAAGCTGAATAATGAGAACAGATGGACACAGGGGGGAACAACACACACTGGAGCCTGTCAGAGGAGTAAAGAGAGCATCAGGGAGAACAGCTAATGGATGCTGGCTTCAGTATCTAGGTGACGGGTTGTTCTTGCAGCAAATCACCATGGCACACATTTACCTGTATAACAGTCCTACATATCCTGTATGTGTACCCCTGAACTTAAATAAAAGGTGAAGGAAAAAAAATGTTCACCACTGTTTCCGTGGTACTTATGTCTCACACAATGTCCAATACATGCTGAGTAACCAATAAATATCTACTGATCAATGCTTTTAATCAATTAGATTTCAGAAAATGATGTTCATGATATATAAGTAGGAAAAAACATTACAAAACAGTATTTTGTGGTTTTCTATATTTTAGTATTTGTTTCTTATAAAGAGGCAAATAAACCAGAAGGATACACACCAAAGTATTAACTGTGTCTAGGTGATCTTCTTTTTGTTTAATTGAACTTTAGAATATCTCTACAACAATCTGGTGTTGTTTTAGAAATATTTTTTAAACATGTATTTATTTATTTCAGACAGGGTCTCTCTGTCACCTAAGCTGGAGTGTAGTGACTAAAACATGACTAACTGCTGCTTCTACCTCTTGGGCTCAGGCAATCTTCCTGCCTCAGCCTCCTGTGTAGCTGAGACCATGGGCATGCACCACCATATCTGGCTAATTTTTTATTTTTTGTAGACACAGGGTCTTACTTTGTTGCCCAGGCTAGTCCCGAATTCCTGGGCTCAGGAACTCAAGCAATCCTCCCACCTTGGCCTCCCTAAGTACTGGGTTTAGAGGCATGAGCTCCCACACCCAGCCATACACTTCAGACACTTTTTTTTATTTTTTCTGTTGTTTTTGGTTTTGTTTTGTTTTGTTTTTTGTTTTTTGAGACAGAGTATCGCTCTGTTTCCCAGGCTGAAGTACAGTGGACTGACCTCAGCTAACTGCAACCTCTACCTCCCAGGTTCAAGTGATCCTCCCACTTCCGAAGTAGCTGGGATTACAAGCATGCACACCGTACTCAACTAATTTTTGTATTTTCAGTAGAGACAGGCTTTCACCATGTTGGCCAGGCTGGTCTTGAAATCCTGGCCTCAAGTGATCTGCCCACCTTGGCCTCCCAAAGTACTGGGATTACAGATGTGAGCCAACCTGCCCGGACCAGGCCAAACACTTTAAATTCAACATGAATTAGTATCTTCTTTCTATATCCATCTAAGCTCTTATCCTTTCAGAAACAATTCTACTAGCAGCCTAGAGGGAAAAGGCAGTAATATAAACTACTAACAATAATGTAATATGCTAATTTTCTAAGAAAATCTACATTTTTTAAATACATTAATATAACTTCATGTATAGATTATGAAATAAGTCAATACATTGTAGATAATGAGAGACAAAAAAAATATAAGGAAAGAGCAAAAGCTAGAATAAGCCTTGTGGTACTGAACTGGAATCAGAAGTATCAGTTTTTTTTACAGATATACAGATAGGCAGATAGAGAAATAAATATAGATACATGTGTTTGTGTGGGAAAATAAATAGAGATATGTATGTTGTATGTGTGAACATATATTTTTCCAGTCTTGTTTGTTGAGAAAGCCTTTAACAATGACATCCCAGTTTCAAGTGTACCTAGCACACACACCTGGGTTTCTAAATACCATCCTTCAATTCGAAGAACCAGGGCTCCCTGGGAAAGTGGTTGATTCCAAGGGCAGGGCTGGAAAAACACAAAATAAGCATCTTGCAGTGCCAAAAAATATACAGTGTCAGAAACTAAGTGTTCAAAAAAAAAAATGATAGGAGCACGTCAAAAGGGTACAAGTGCCAACATGAAAGATCTCCCAAGGCTGGAATACTTTGACCAACAAATCTGCAATGACAGTAGTGGATTATAACTCATAGAATAAACTAAATATTCTATGAGTCCATATTGATATAAATAAGTAAGTGAAGCCAGACACAGTGGCTCATGCCTAGAATCCTAACACTTTGGGAGGCTGAGGCAGGAGGATCTCTAAATAAATAAATAGGATCAGCTCTCCCTTACAGAAATATTTTTATTTTTTAGAGACTCTGTTACCCAGGTTGGAATGCAGTGGTGCAGTCATAGCTGACCACAGCCTCAACCTCCCTGGCTCAAGCGATCCTCCCATCTCAGCCTCCCAAGTAGCTAGGATTCCAGGTATATGCCAACATGCCCAGCTAATTTTTTTTTTTTAGATATGGGTCTCACTATGTTGCCCAGGCTGGTCTCAAATTCCTAACCTCAAGTGATTCTCCCACCTCAGCCTTCCAAAGCACTGGGATTACAGTTGTGAGCCACCACACTGGCCCCTTATAGAAGAATTTACATTCATAAATCTATAATGAATGAGCAAAAGAGAAAACCACCAAAGGACTACCACATATATATTTCTGCAGGCAAAATGCACTGACAGAAGCTAAAATAGTAAACAAAAGTTTGAGAAGAAATAGTATATTTGCATAGATTCAAAGTATCTCCCCTAAGATATTTATTAATTATAAAGAGAAAAAAAGTAACTTTACAATGGAGCAAATAGCGAAACACCATCTCAACCAAACAATCAAGGCTGACATTATCAGTAATAAGATATATCACTATCATGTACCCCCGATATGATGCACTAAGAAGGGCACCATCAATTCTGTGGTAATCCTCCCAAAAAGTCATAACCTTAATCTAATCATGAAAAACCTGAAACAAACCCAAAGTCAGGGTTATTCTACAAACTACTGTACAGTATCCTTCAAAAGTGTCATGGTCATGAAAGAAAAAAGACTGAAGAATTGTCATAGACTTAAGAAAACTAAGGAGACCTAACAACTAAATGCAACGTGGGATCCTGGATTGGATCTGGCAACATAAAAAGGATATTAGTGAAACTGAAGAAATCCAAATGATGTCTATAGTTTAAAGCAGGGGTCTCCAACCCCTATGCCACAGACCATACAGCAAGAAGTGAGCGGCACAGGAGCATTAGGGCCTGAGCTCCCACCTCCTGTCAGATCAGCAGCGGCATTAGATTCTCAAAGGAGCACAAACACTACTGTGAACTGCACATGCGAGGGATCTCGCTCATAAGGAGTGACGTTGCACGCTCCTTATGAGAACCAATGCCTGAAGACTTGAGGTGCAACAGTTTCATCCTGAAACCATCCCCCTGACCCCTGTCCGTGGGAAAACTGTCTTCTACAAAACTGGTCCCTGGTCCCAAACAGGTTGGAGACCACTGGTTTAAGGTACTGTATCTACGTTAATTTCTTGTTTTTTATAATCATACTATAGTAACATAAGATAAAAACACTGGGAGAAGTTGAATGAATTGTATAAGAATTCTGTAAATTTTCTGTAACTTTCCTGTAAGTCTCAACTTCCCTGTAAACAAAAAGTTTAAGAAATACTGTGGCACATCAAAATCAGAAAGAGAAACATATTAACGCAGTACTAATTTCTAATGGCAGAATTTCAGATCAATTGCACAAATAATGCAATAGTCAAAAGCAAGACACTTCACTTCACTGGAAATTAACCACAAAAGTAGCAGTAGTTAATAAAGAAGTATTTCAAAGTGGATATCATCCTGGCAATGTAAGGCCTTTTGTTGTTGTTGTTGTTGTTGTTGTTGTTGAGATGGAGTCTTGCTCTGTCACCCAGGCTGAAGTGCAATGGCGCAATCTCGGCTCACTCACTATAACCTTTACCTCCTGAGTTCAAGCGATTCTACTGCCTCAGCCTCCCAAGTAGCTGGGATTACAGGCACCTGCCATCACGTCCAGCTAATTTTTGTATCTTTGTAGAGACAGGGTTTCACCATGATGGCCAGGCTGGTCTTCCACTCCTGACCTCAGGTGATCTGCCCACCTCAGTATTAAGATTTTTTTTTAACTTCCCTCATTTACTCCACTTTAAATCCAGAATTTGAAATGAAGAAACCACACCATGCAAATCTTAAACCAAAAAAAGAAAGGATAGCTAAAGCCATACTTTCTGTATGGTCTTCTAAGGTACTCTTAATTTCCTCTCACTGTCTTCATGACTTCTTTGTTAAATGCTATAACTATGTAACATGAAGATTTATCAAATTAAAGTTCTCTGTGCATAACTTAGAATGCTTCAGAGAAAAGGATTTGATAAATTCTTATAGGCCAGGCATGGTGGCTCATGCCTGTAATCCCAGCACTTTGGTAGGCTAAGGCGGGTGGTTCACACAGTCAGGAGTTCAAGACCAGCCTGGCCATGAAGATGAAATGCCGTCTCTACTAAAAATACAAAAATTAGCCAGGCGTGGTGGTGGGTGCCTGTAATCCCAGCTACTCAGGAGGCTGAGGCAGAGAATTGTTTGAACCCAGGAGGCGGAGGTTGCAGTGAGCCAAGATTGCACCACTGCACTCCAGTCTAGGCAACAGAGTGAGACTTCATCTCAAAATAAATAAATTAAATAAAATAAAATATTATAATATAAATCAGGATATTACTGCATTTAAAGAACAAAACTCTAGAAAAAAAGAATATTATCTCTATATGCCAGGTATGGTGGCTTATATAATCCCAACACTTTGGGAGGCCAAGGCAGGAGGATTGCTTGAGGCCAGGAATGTGAGACCAGCCTGGGCAACATAGCAAGACCCCTGTCTCTACCAGAAAAATTTAAAATTAGCTGGGTGTGGTGGTGCATTCCTGTATTCTCAGCTACTTGGGAGGCTGAGGCAGAAGGATTGCTAAAGCCCAGGAGTTCAAGGCTGCAGTGAGTTGTACTCAAGCCTAAACAATAGAGCAAGACCCTGTCTCTTAAAAGAAAAGAAAAAGATTATCTTTCTTAAGATGAATTAATTTTTTTAAACACTTTCTACATAGATAGAAACTTCATTTTGCTTGTTTTGCTACTTTTGGCTTATGTAGAAGAAATGAAAAAAAGGAGGCTTAAAAGGACATATTCCCAATAGAAATTTTCAGCACATTCCTTGGGTACAATTATTCTGCATCTATAGCATTATTAATGAAAGAACATTAGGTACTCTAATACATTAAGTCATCAAAAAATGCTGTGTTATGTTTTAAATAAAATCTAAAATGAGCCCTGGAAAGTATACCGGTCATCTTACAACAATTTAAACAAAGCTGGTAGAAGGGTTTCCTGGTTAACCTTCAATTAATTAGAATACACCACTCTCCCAAAACACTCATTAAAGTTTTATACTATTTTCTTTAAAATTTTATTTAAAAGACAAACAGTAAAGTACTTTGAGTATTAGTAATTTCAAACATAACAGGTTAAAAGCAAAACAAATGCATACCTCCGATAAATCAGAAGATGACTTTTTCCTTTTTCCTTCTGTGACGATTTCTACAAAAACCAAAGACATGGTAAAAATTATCATTTAACATCTAAATTAGATGAACAGTTTGATGAAGAAGATTCTTTCACATTCATCCCTTGTTTTAAATTAACTTGTTAGATTTAGAATTTACACTGATACATTTTATAGAAATTGAGGGGCTAAACACAAAAGTCAAAAAGTTACATGTGTCAGAAGAATAGCAGATTCTCACAAAATGTCTCCAGGAAACAATATACAGAGATAGATATACATAGATATACATAGACATATAGGATGACAATAGAAAAGAAAAAGGAAAACTTGGCTCTAAGAACTAAACAGAAATTCCCTGGCCAAAGACCTTACAATCAGTAGTAGAGCCATTTGATCAAATTCTTATAATGGGGGAAGTAAAAGCAGGTGAAATTCTAGAAGTTAGAAGCTGAAAATATTCTGTAAAAACACTTTCAGTTCTACTACATATGTAAGCATGCTGTGCAATTGGGAACAGCTTAACTCTCTTTTACTCACCAACATTTTTCAGATTTGCTGTGGATTTTTCTTCTATGAGTTCTTTCTTCCAATCAGCAAATATTAATCCAATGTCTACCATGTGCCTGACACTGTGATAGGTAGTGAGTACAGTATAGTGTGCAAATCAGACAAAAGTCCAAGCTTTCCTAGAATGTATAGTCCACAGGAATATATCAAAGATTCTACTTAAAAAAATGGTAGAGATTCATAAATATAGTCACCTGCTTATGACAAATACGCAACTGCAATTCCATAGGAAAGGGATGATTTTAAAAATAAATGATGCTGAAGCAATCTGATAACCAAATGGGGGAATAACACCCTTGACTACCTCACACCATACACAAAATTAATTTGAAAGAAATCATAGATTTAAATGTCAAAGATAAAAACAAATAAAGCTTCTAGATTTAAGTAGAATATCTTCCTGACCCTGGGGTAGGCAAAGATTTTTCAAACAGGACACAAGTATACTAACCACAAATGAAAACATTAATAAACTGTATCCCATTAAAATTAAGAACTTCTGATCCTTTTGTAGCTCATGAGCATGATGACTGGGTGTTCACACCCATCTGTGAGACATGCCACTTGAAAGCTTGTTACCACATCAGCACACTACCCGTCTGACATGAAAGAAAAATAAAGAACCACACTGAATTTGATTTTTTTTTTTTCTGAGAGTTTCGCTCGTTGCCCAGGCTGGAGTGCAATTGCGCAATCTTGGCTCATTGCAACCTCTGCCTCCCAGGTTCAAGCGATTCTCCTGCCTCAGCCTCCCAAGTAGCTGGGATTACAGGTATGCACCACCATGCCTGGCTAATTTTGTATTTTTAGTAGAGACGGGGCTTCTCCATGTTGGTCAGACTGGTCTCAAACTCCCAACCTCAGGTGATCTGCCCACCTCAGCCTCCCAAAGTGCTGGGATTACAGGCGTGAGCCACCGTGCCAGGCCTGGATTAGCTTTGAAAAAGAAAAGAGAAAAAAAAAAGGTCAGGCATGGTGCCTCATGCCTGTAATCCCAACACTTTGAAGGGCCAAGGCGGGAAGATCACTTGAGCCCAGGAGTCCGAGACCAGCCAGGGCAACACAGTGGGACCCCATCTCTACAAAAATATTAGCTAGACATGATAATATGTGCCTGTAACCCCAGCTACTCAGGAGGCTGCGGTGGAAGGATCATTTGAGCCTGGGAGGTCAAGGCTGCAGTAAGCCATGATTGCACCACTGCACTCCAGCCTGGGTGACAGAGTAAGACTCTGTCTCACATTAAAAAAAAAAAAAAAAAAAAAAAAAACTTCTGTTCATCAAAACTCACCAAGAGACTGAAAAGGCATGTCACAGATTAAGAGAAAAAAATATATAATACATGTGTTTGTCAAAGAATTCATAACCAGAAATATATGAAGAACTCCTACAAAGCAAAAGCAAGACAAACCTACCTTCAAAATGGGCAAAAGTCTGAATAGGCACTTCACAAAAAAGAATATCCAAATGGCCAATAAACATATCAACAGATGCTCAATTTCATAATCATTAGGGAAATGCAAAATTAAAATGGCAATGAAAACCATTAAACAGCCTTTAGAATGGACAAAAGTAAAAAGATTCACAATGCCAAGCACTAGTGAGAGACTGGAATCAACATACTCTTACTAAGAGTGTAAACGAGTACATCTGCTTCACCAGTATCTCTACTGAAGTTAGACACCTGCCTATGCAATGTCCAACAATTACACTTTTAGATAAATAACCAACAGAAATAAGAATATTCAGGTATTTTTGTTTCTAATATCCAAAAACTGGAAACAATCCAGATATCCATCAATAGGAGTACAGATGAACATATTCATATAATGGAAAACTATACAGCAATGTAAGACAATGAATTACTGCTATGCACAATATGGATACATTTCACAGGAATGATCAAAAAAAAAAAACAGATGCAGAAAAGTGTAAGATTCTATTTCTCTGAAATTCAAGAAAAGTTAAAATAAACCTATGGCAATACTAGTTAAAACAATGATGGGGGCCAGGCATGGTGGCACATGCCTATAATCCCAGCACTTTGGGAGGCTGAAGTGGGTAGATCACTTGAGCTCAGGACTTTGAGACCAGCCTGGGCAAAGAGTTGCCCGTTCAACTGATAAAAAAAGGGACTCAAACAGGGAGCCAGGCCAGGAGATTCCTGGGCGAAAAAGTGCCATGAATCTCCAGTGCAGCTGTTCCAGCCAGCGCAGTGGGTCACCGCAAGGGAAGTCACACAGATCTGCACGCCTTTTCAACAGGCAACTGGAACGCCTGGAAGACACAGTCACCCGTTCGACTGATAAAAAGGAGCCAGGCCAGGAGATTATCGGGCGGAAAAGCACCACAACTCCCCAGTGCGGCTGTTTCAGCTGGCACAGCAGGTCTCCACACAAAATCTCACACAAATCTGGGCGCCTTTTCAACTGGCGACTGGAACGCCTGGGAGACAGAGTCACCCATTCCACTGGAAAAAAAGGGGACTGAGGCCAGGCGTGGTGGCTCACTCCTGTAATTCAAGCACTTTGGAGGCCAAGGCAGGGAGATCACCTGAGGTCAGGAGTTCAAGACCAGCCTGACCAACATGGTGAAACCCCATCATTATTTTAATATTTAAAAAATATTTAAGAAAATGAGTAACTTTTTTAAAAAAAAAGGGGGGTGGGGACTGAAACAGGGACCCAGATCAGGAGATTCCCTGGCGAAAAAGCGCCACGAGTCTCCAGCAGCTGTTTCAGCTGGTGCAGCGGGTCTCCACACAAGAAATCACACAAATCCGGGTGCCACTTCAACTGGTGACTGGGATACCTGGGAGACAGAGTCACCAGTTCAACTGAAAAAAAAAAGGGGTCTGAGGCAGGCAGCCAGGTAATCAGGCTCGGCCGGTCCCACCCCCACAAAAAACAGCAATCTCAAACGCTCTGTATTGATAGTTTCACAGCAAGCACAGCTGAACCCAGCACAGTCCAGCTCTGTGGGGGAGGGGCGTCCGCCATTACCAAGGCAGTCCACCATGACTGAGGGAGTCAGCCATTACAGAGAGAGCCACCGTTACAGAGGTGGCCCGCCATTGCCGAGGCAGTCTGCCGTTATCCAGAGAGTCCGCCATTACAGAGGTGGGCTGCCACTGTAGCGGTATTTCTAACTATACCCCTATAAACAGGACTGCAGGGAAGTTCACAACTGGCAGCTGGGCGGAGCCCACAGCAGCTCAGCAAAGCCTCTGCTGGCAGACTGTGACTAGGCTGCCTCCTCGCTGGGCAGCGCAGCCCTGAAAAAAGGCAGCAGCACAATAGAAACTTATAAATAAAGCCCCACCTTCCGGGACAGAGCACCTGGGGAAAAAGAGGCGGTTATGAATTCTGCTGCAGCAGACTTAAATGTACATGCCCAGCAGCTCTGAATGGAACAATGGAGCTCACAGCTCAGCACTTGAGCTCCTATAAAGGACAGACTGTCTCCTCAAGCAGCTCCCCGACCCAGTATATGAAAGAGTCACCTCATAAAGGAGAGCTCAGACTGACATCTGGCAGGTATCCTTCTGGGACAAAGATAGCAGAAGAAGAAACTGGTAGCAACCCTTACTGTTCTGCAGCTGCTGCGAGTGATCCCCAGGCAAGTAGGGCCTGGAGTGGACCTCCAGCAGTCCTACAGCAGAGGGGCCTGAATGCTAGAAGGAAAACTAAGAAACAGAAAGAAGTAATTTCATCATCAACTAACTGGATGCCCACTCAGAGTCCCCAATTGAAAGTCACCAACTACAAAGACCACAGGTAAATAAATCCACAAAGATGGGAAGAAACTAGTGCAAAAAGGATAAAAACACCAGAAACCAGAACACCTCTCCTCCTACAAGGGATCACAACTCCTCACCAGCAAGGGAACAAGGCTAGATAAAAAATGAGTCTGAGGAATTGACAGAAACAGGCTTCAGAAGGTGGTTAATAAGAAACTTCTCTGAGCTAAAAGAACACGTTCTAATCCAATGCAAAGAAAATAAGAACCTTGAAAAAGGGTTTGACGAAATGCTAATGAGAATAAACAGCTTAGAGAGGAATATAAATGAACTGATGGAGCTGAAAAACACAACATGAGAACTTCGTGAAGCATGCACAAGTTTCAATAGCCAAATTGATCAAGCAGAAGAAAGGATTATCAGATGTCAAAAATCAATTCAATGAAATAAAATGAGAAGGCAAGATGACAGGAAAAAAAGACCTAATCTACATTTGATAGGTGTACCTTTGTAACAAAGAATCCAAGCTGGAAAATACTCTTCAGGATATTATCCAGGAAAACTTCCCCAACCTAGCAAGGCAGGCCAATATTCAAGTCCAGGAAATACAGAGAACACCACAAAGATATTCCTCAAGAAGACCAACCCCAAGGCGCATAATCGTCAGATTCACCAGGGTTGAAATGAAAGAGAAAATGCTAAGGGCAGCTAGAGAGAAGGTTCAGGTTACCCACAAAGGGAATCCCATCAGACTCACAGCAGATCTCTCAGCAGAAGCTCTACAAGCCAGAAGAGAGTGGGGGCCAATATTCAACATTCTTAAAAAAAACAACTTTCAACCTAGAATTTCATATCCAGCCAAACTATGTTTCATAAGCGAAGGAGAAATAAAATCCTTTACAAACAAGCAATTATTCAGAGATTTCATCACCACCAGACTTGCTTTACAAGAGTTCCTGAAAAAAGTACTAAACATAGAAAGGAACAACCAGTACCAGCCACTCCAAAAACATACCAAATGGTAAAGAGCATCAACACAATGAAGAAACTGCATCAACTAACGGGCAAAACAGTTAGCATCAAAACGGCAGGATCAGATTCACACATAACAATATTAACCCTAAATGTAAATGGACTAAACGCCCTAGTCAAAAGACACAGACTGGCAAACTGGATAAAAACCCAAAATCCATCGGTGTGCTGTACCCAGGAAACCCATCTCTCATGCAAGGATACAGATAGCTCAAAATAAAGGGATGGTGGAAGATTTACCAAGCAAATGGAGAGCAAAAAAAACCAGGAGTTGCAATCCTAGTCTCTGATAAAATAGACTTTAAACCAAAAAAGATCAAAAGAGACAAAGAAGGGCATTACATAATGGTCAAAGGATCAATGCAACAACAAGAGCTAACAATCCTAAATATATACGCACCCAATACAAGAGCACCCAGGTACATAAAGCAAGTTCTTAATGACTTACAAAGAGACTTAGACCCCCACAAAATAATAGTGGAAGACACCGACACTCCACTGTCAATATTACACACATCAATGAGACAAAAAATTAACAAGGATATCCAGGACTTGAACTCAGACCTGGAACAAGTAAACCTAATAGATATTTACAGAACTCTCCACCCCAGATCCACAGAATATACACTTTTCTCAGCACCACATCACACCTACTCTAAAATTGACCACATAATCAGAAGTAAATCACTCCTTAGCAGATGCAAAAGAACGGAAATCATAAAAAACAGTTTCTCAGACCACAGAGCAATCAAGTTAGAACTCAGGATTCAGAAACTAACTCAGAACCACACAGCTTCATGGAAACTGAACAACTGGCTCTTGAATGTTGACTGGATAAACAAGGAAATGAAGGCAGATATAAAGATGTTCTTCGAAATCAACGAGAATGAAGACACAACATACCAGAATCTTTGGGACATATTTAAAGCAGTGTCTAGAGGAAAATATATAGCAATAAATGACCACATGAGAAGCAAGAAAAGATCTAAAATTGACACCCTATCATCAAAATTGAAAGAGCTAGAGGAGCAAGAGCAAAAAAACTCAAAACCTAGCAGAAGACAAGAAATAACTAAGATCAGAGCAGAACTAAAGGAGCTAGAGACACAAAAAACCCTGCAAAAAATCAATAAATCCAGGAGCTGGTTTTTTGAAAAGATCAACAAAATTGACCACTAGCCAGATTAATAAAAAAGAAAAGAGAGAAGAATCAAATAGATGCAATAAAAAATGATAAAGGGGATATCACCACAGATTCCACAGAAACACAAACCACCATCAGAGATTATTTACAAACAACTATGCACATAAACTAGTAAACCTGGAAGAAATGGATAAATTCCTGGACACTTGCCTCCTCCCAAGCTTAAACCAGGAAGAAGTCGAAACGCTGAATAGACCAATAACAGTTCATGTCCTTTGTAGGGACATGGATGAACCTGGAAACTATCATTCTCAGCAAACTGACACAAGAACAGAAAATCAAACACCGCATGTTCTCACTCATAGGCAGGTGTTGAACAATGAGAACACATGGACACAGGGAGGGGAGCATCACACACTGGGGTCCATTGTGGGTGTTAGGGGAGGGATAGTGGGAGGGAGAGTGGGGAGGGATAACGTGGGGAGAAATGTCAGGTATAGGTGATGGGGGGATGGAGGCAGCAAACCACATTGCCATGAAGGCACCTATGCAGCAATCTTGCATGACCTGCACATGTACCCCAGAACCCAAAGTACAATAAAAAAATAAAATAAAATCTGCTTAAAGTTTTGTCTAGCTGTGGGGAAAGTTAAGGCTATTGTGGTCTCGTGGTCATAAGCAATAGATGAACACAGTATGATTTGTCTTAAACAGGGTGATGGGACACATCATCGCAAATTTTATACATAATCAATATACAATTAATATCAATCCATCAGTCTTGGGCTTCTAATAATAAAACAAAAATGTGTTTCTGTTTTGTTTTGTTTTATGAATAGCATCAACCAACTAGTGAGACCATAGGGAACAACCAGGTCACAATTTAGAGAGGATCAGAAGAAACTGGAACAAGGAATCGAGCCTTCAGAACTCTTTCCAAGTCAGGAAATTTGCTTTTCTGGAGAAAGCCACCAAAGGTCTGGGCTGGACATTTGGGAGCCCCAGGGACTTAGGGGAAGAAACATTGTTTTTTAAAGCTTCTCAAAAGTGGGGACCCCGGTTAACCACTGAGTTTGTCTGGAAACCCAAAAGACTGCTTCCTGAAAGAAAGGATGCAACAGAATTAAACTTGCCATAATACGTACTATGGTGTAGAAACACCAATCCTTAAAGCAGTGTTAACATGCTCACTTCGGTTGCACACCTTCTAAAATTGGAAAAACACAGATAAGATTAGCATGGTCCCCGTCCAAAGATGACGTGTAAATTTGTGACATATTTCCTATTTTTTAAAAACATATTGAGGTATTAATACTTAAAATTGTATTATTAGTAGTTCTGAGACTACAAATTCCTCCAGGTACTTGACCAAAAAAATTTCTCTCCAGGGTAAGATAAAATCAGCTGAGGAGTCAGCAATATTATAGGTTTAAACCATCCTCAAGTAATATTTTACCCCTTAAAACATAATTGAAATAAGTTATCACTAAACAGAAGAGCAATGGTATGAAGTCATAAGCATTTCAA